>SMLS01059235.1:0-40656 GCA_004785975.1 Popillia japonica
AGTTTTGTTAATATTAACTGAAGTCTCATAGGAAATTTTAAAGTAAACGCGAGTGTCATAAGGAACTGGATATAAGACAGCTGACCTATATCTGTCATTAAGAATTAAGTAAGTAATAAGAGTAAATTTCAAATGGAGATGGCTGCCAAACCCTAAATCATATCTAAACAAAATCGAGTAAAAGGTAAGCTAACAGCAAAAGCATGTATAGTTTGGCTGTGACCTAATTCCATATGACAAACATGAAGTGTGGACATATAAATTGACGCATAATAAAATATTTTCCACTTTGAAACTTAATACTAGCAGACTCAACTTTCCCCACAAATGTGATGTGGATGACAAAAATATATACTGGGTGAGTTTTCGATTTTGAGACAACGGAATATCTCTAAAACACTGCATCAAATCAAAAAACATCTTAATAAAATTTGTTATAATGTAGGAGGCTTACTGAATGGTGGCGAACACGGTCCCTGGGCTGGTTCCGGTTTTGAAATCTTAAATTTTCCATTTTGCATTGCAGATTTGGATTCTACGCCATCAAGTATGCAGTTTTTATTTGAATTTTTTTTTTCGATTCGTAACAGATTGCGGTGTAATCCCCAAAGAAATTAATTGCTGGAGAAAATAATGAATTCGCGGTATTAGTTGCAGTAGTCAATAATCCTCACATTAGTAATCGAGAAATAGGTCGGGGATCAGGAATTTCTCAGTCCACTATCTGCCAAATATTGACACTATCATACATTTAGAGTTACCATGCATCAAGAACTTCATGGCGATGATTTTCAAAATCGAGTGACATTTTGTCATTGGGCGCTTCAACGGATATAAAATAATCCCATTTTTTTCCTCGACTATTATTTTCTGACAAGGCGACATTTACAAATTATGGTACGGTAAATCGTCACATTACGTGCATTACTGGAGTATCGAAAGTTGAACATCAACATCCTTGCAACCATGTTTGGTGCGCAATAACCTTATTAGTTCATATTTTATAGATGGAAACGTACATAAATGACAAGAAATATCGAAACATTTTGCAGAACGAACTTTCAATGTTACTTGAAGACCTTTTCTTGAAGGTGCGACAAAAAATGTGGTTCCAAAATGCCGGTTGTCCAGTACATTATTCAAGAATAGCATGAGAAGTATTAGATCGAGCCTACAATCGTTGATGGATGAACTGTCTTGGCCTGCCTTGGACTAAGGATCGCCAGATCTTACTTCCCCTGACTTCTTTTTGTGGGGCACTTAAAGTCTGATGTTTCTACAGAAGTGCCAACCACGAGGGAAAACATGATTGAGCGAATCACCAACGGCTGTTCAAGAATTACGCCGGAAACACTTCTCAGTGGTGTGCAATCATTCCAATTGCGAATAAATAAATGTATCGAAGTGGAAGGGCACATTTTCGCACACATTTTCTGAAATGGCTGTGATAAAGTAAAGTTCTTCGTTGTTGAATGGCTTTTTGAAATGTTACTTTAGTGTTAAAATAAAAAATTAATTAAAAATAAATTTTATGGACACGTTTGAGTCGCTTAAGAAAAAAGTTTCCTTGACAGATCTATTTCAAATGACGATGTACATACATATCTTTCTAGTACTGAAGTTTGAAGAGCGTATACAGAGCACGATTTGAACTTCGAAATAAATAAAATCGTTATATTTTGGATTTATAGTTGGTGTCATTACTTTATTTTATATATCTATAGCTTCTTATGAAAAATCTCCTGTATATAACAATATCAAAGATTCCCTCATTATTTTCGATAATGCTTCCGAAAACACTAAGCTCACGAAGTAGAAAAGTGTTTTTATCAATACCCAAGTGACTTCACATTCATACACCTACTCTGAAAGTTTCTTACGAAAGTTTTATGTCTAGCTTTTCCTGTCCCTCTTGTATACCTAGTTATAAAGGCTTCGATTCCTCGTTATACTGCAATTTTACGAGAAAGGAGTTTTGATGTTCGAATAACGACAGTCCTGTCGTTTTCGATGTTTTTCTCAAGAACGCTTTCGTCTCTAAACTTTTATTATGTGTACACGACGCGTAGCTTATAAATACCAACATAGATCACAAAAGTGGACACTGCGGACAGAGAAAAATGTTTCTCATTCATAAAAATTCACGTAAATGTAAATATTATCACATGCTTTTCGATAAATTTCGGTATTTGTTTACTTTCTCTGTATTTTTTATAAACGAACGCATCGCCCGCTCAATATAAACACACGTAGGTGGCAGACAAGATATAAAAAAATTGATTTATCCTCCTCATCAAAATTGAATTTTTCAAAACGTAACGTGAAAGTTAAACATTTCGCTTTGGGCGGCAGTAACATCGGCATTGATTTTTAAAAATAAACATTCCACCGCTTTCGGCCGTCGGATATGCGTCTCCGATTTCGTTGTTTGATCATGTAATTAGATTTAATTCAGAACTACGAAAAGAATCGAAGCAAATTGAAACGGCTTGACGTAAATTTTTTAAGTTTCTTACATTCCTTGGATAGGTGTTCGTATAAATATACGCGAAATGTATTAGATGTAAGTATGTAATTCTGACTGTTAGTAACTTTTCTATTGATACTAAGATAACTTCATTGTTTGAATAACAACTTAAAACGGAAACTATTCGAGGGGGAAATCACCTGACATAAATGCTTGTATGTATAAACTATCAATAGTTCTTTTGCTTCCTTATGACGTACTTTTTCAATAACACTCAAGAGAAATGTATTGCAACCGGATTAATACATCACTGTATTTTATACGATAACTTGCTATGCAAAAGTAAACATCAGAAATTATTGTATTTGTTACAACTGTATGTATACCTACTCTCCATATGGATTTTAAGTACGACCACAATAACAATAGTATATAATAATAATAACGACAGTGTAGTAATTTCTGTAGTTGTAGAGATATTAGAAATAAAAATACAAAGCATGCAAGAAGAAATGTGTAAGGCGTAGGTATCATAAGCATAAAAAAAGAAACAAACATGTTATAACTATGTATACGCTCTAATCCTAAAAGAAGCTTGTTATATAACTAACTTCTTACTTGTGTAAAAATCACATTCTTTGACATACGTACGTTCAGACGTACAAAATATAGTCGTAAACTTCTGAAGAAAGTCCAAATAAACTTGACTATTTAGTTGTCCGCCCAAGAAATGTGGTCCAATAGCGTAATTTCCAACTATGCCACCCCAAACGTTCAGAAGTGTATGTCTTGTGTGATTTGCGGCTTGTCGGTAGAATAATAATGAAAGTGTTTATTCACGCTTCCATTTTTGTGAAATGTTACCTCATCTCGAGACGTTCAACGAAATCTATCCGATCATAAATTTATTGTTGAGCTGATTCGCAAACTACAACAGTACGGGAAAAATCTTCGTTCAACAACTTTTGGTGTAATTGAATGTGGTATGGCCGGTCAAAGCCACCGCATATTAGTCGGTTGCTACCTGCAACTACAACAGGCTGAAAACAAAATATCTAACACAGGTTTATGCGATAATAACGCAATTTTTCATTTTAAATTTGAAATATTCTCTAAACCCAAAGAGGGAGTGATTCACAAAAACGAAAGACGCGATAAATATATATCGAAACGTCATGCAAAAGTATACAGTATTCCGTTTAAATTTAATAAGAAGATTAAGGACCCACCTCGTATACAAAAAGTATTCATTTTGTTCAATTCTCGAACCAACAAAACTAGAAAACGTAGCCAAACCATGTAATGGTGCAAAATAGGTCGTACTTACATTTTTTTCTTACCGGAACTAACATTCTGAATATATGTACACCTTATTATATACGAAAAAATGGTTGCAAATTTTTTAAATACTCGGTAAAGATGCAGCAAACCTTATATTTAAAGGTTCGTAAAAGCAAGCAGATTTAAAAAATGCAAAAAGAAGTATAGTGTTCCATTTAGGTCTGGCACGCTGTTAGAAAACATCCTGTATATGTGCAACTAATTTTAAGATATGAAGCTTACGAATCCCTACACTTTTTCTCAATATTTTTTTTAATAGCTTTTATAATGTCGGATACATCGAGCTTCGACGCACTAATGCGGCGGCCTGTATATAGTATGTATACAATATATGTATATTTGTCAAAGAGATTTCTCCAAATAAATGAAAGAAAACATACACTAATATAGTACACTATCGCAGTATAAGAAATACAAAAAGATTAAGTATAGATGAATACTCGAGCTCCTGTTAAATACTAATATTAAATGAGAAAAAAATAAGAAAAATTAAATTAACACACATATTGTAATATGTAAACGTATTAATGAAACATGGCAAGTGATTATTTGTTACTGACAATACTAAGATGAAGATGTCTAAAATGTGGGTCACAAACTGATAATACTAAATTAAAGCTATATGACTTTGACACTATAGGCGAATTTAGTGAAGATTTTAGGCGCTCCTAATGTGTGTAGCATCGGAATGTGTGCCACGAAGAAGAACGAGCAACAAGGTGATATAAAAGGTAAGGAATATCAATATTGTTGTTTACGAAATTATGCACACGATGAGTAGAAAAGGTGAAGGAATTATTAAGATAGATCCCCAAATCTCTAACAACCTTTCGCCGAACGAAGTCTCACTGGTGGTATAGTCTAATAGGCTATAATAGTGAGTTGAATCCATGTGGAACCCCTAAAGTAGCATGAAACAGCTGCGATTTGTATTCATTGTAGATTACATACAGGTTTCTATTTGCCAGATAAGTCTCAAAGAATGTTACTAGTCGCTAATAACTAGGGAACTAGGGAATCACTACTTCACACACTTGAGTTTTTCTAAAAGTAGATTCAAATCTATCAAAAACTTTAGATAAATCTGTGAAAATAGTATCCATGTGAGACCACAAGAGCCAAATTGATCAAATATATGTTAAGTAAAATGAGCAAGTTGGTACTGTAGATCGTTTTTTAATGAATGCGCGAGCTGTGCGTCAATCACTTACTTGGAAGCTTGGGATACTATCTTGTCCAGTTGTCTCCTATCTTTAAGTTTTTATATGGCGATGGCAGTTTCTACTTCACTGAACATGTGTATGTATGAGGTACGAATATGCACAGGTGCATTATTGTATAAACACCGTTAAAATAATGCGCAATACATTTACAACAATCCTGTGGGTTATCGTACATAGATTCGTCATAGAACCCCGTCGAAGGAATTCGTGATTTACCAGTTCTACTATGAATAAAAGCCCTAAACTTCTGAAGGTCCTCAGTGGTTGATGTCTGTGAACTAAGAACATAATCTTTGTATGCAAGCTATAATTGCTGTTTCATCACTGTTCTTAAATAGAGAAGGAAGTACCGGAGTACACATAACTATGAAACTATCAATTCACGCTTATGACTCCAAACAAAAAACTCTAACTGAGGTTTGGACTAATGATAGAAAAAAACAATTTTTATTCTTTTATTTAAGGCCAAATTTTCGTAGTACTGTTCTTAAACGTTCTTAAGGTCAAATTGTAAAATGATCAACGTAACATACACGTTACAGGAACTTCACAAATTCGATAACGCAACACATATATTTTGCAGACTTCAGCAGCGATACTGAACCAATGGAGAATTCGTCAAACCAATTGATCTATGTTTATATCGCAGTGACAGATGTTGTAAGCATGTTTCTTAAATGTATATCAGAGACGACTGTAATTTCTGAATGTAATATGCAAAACATTTGCTCATATTCACCAGAAGTCTATGTCCAATCTCCTATCTTCTCAGACACTTAGTTCACGTTCTTGTATCCGTGATGAGTAACATCAATTTGTGAAATAATGTCATTAGCTACATTATTTAATTAATATTATTAACCGAGATAAAGAACAGCAAAGTACTCCAAGCGTCTCCAATGTACAAAGACGCCTAGATTTAGTAACAGGTGGATGCACATAGTCGTGCTGAGAACTTTACTATCAATTCTCTTCATAATTTCTTTGGAAAAAAGAAACATAAATCAATATTCGTACCTATAACCCATAAAAGTTTATTGTCGCTTATCAACATAATCATACAATGTCCAACTAACTAGTCCAATATTATGCACATATAACTTGCGTCATGTTTATGGTCACACACCCCACTGATTTTGATTCGTATCTTCGAAAAAAAAATTACGAACTTTTAAGATATGTAGTTCTTTTCACGTTATACCCGACAAACATTAATCGCTGATACGAATGGCTTTCTGGCGGATAGGAATGATATCAATGCCATCGTAGCGATAGGATCGATGATAAGCAGGAAATAAAATAAATTGATATAAAGCGAGGAATTACGGCGAGTCGGAAATGGACTCAGACTAGTCTCGGTTTTTAATCTCCGGCAAGCAAGCCGTCACTATCCGATGTTATACGGTATTGCCAATGATGTAGCATTACGACAGGTAATAACTAGCTGCCGTAGCATTGGAAAGTATGTGTCACTTCTACACATTTATGGTAAGCCAATAATACAGCGTCGTTCAAGCAAGCTATAACTATCCACATAGCTGTATTATTCACTATAGATGTGTATTAGCAAAAATAGACACAAATGGTAGAAAATACAATATCAACAATATATTAGGGAATGTTCTTTTCTCGGAACAATGATGATGATACATAGGTACTTATTTAGAATTATAAAGGGTTAGAATTTGCAAAACAGAATATTATTAAGTTACATTTATTACCTTAGGGGTCCGTTAACAGTTCTGTGGCGGGTATTCAAAATACGCAATTTTGGTTTTTAACATTTTTAGGGAAACTTAATAAAAATGAAAAATATCAATTAACGTATTTATTAAGGGTCGCCGTGCACAAGTAGATTGAAGATCGACGTAGAAAAAGCGAATAATAACAAACTAGAAAAAAAAAATTTTCTTTATTCAACTGTGTAACGATTTCTACGTACGACATGGTCAATTGTAATGGAAGTCATTTTCAGTCAAAAACTTAAACGTGAAAAACAAATTCATTAGAAAATTTGGTTATCTAGATGAAGTAGATAACTACTGTTAGAATTAAAAAGATTGTCAATTTCTTGCCCGTAGATAGTGACAAATAAGAGAAAAGGAACTACAACACGAACGCCAATGTCACAAAATATCAAGAAAATTCATTCAGTGTATCAAATTTCTATGTATATAACTTCACTCATTAAAATGCTAAGAAGTATAGATACATTTTTCCAAAAGACAATTTCTTTACTACGACAATTATTTTGAATATCACTTTATACACTAGACGCAATAACCTGTAGTGTAGCACCTGCAGCGTAAGAGGGCAGCACTTTATCAATATTAATTAAATTTAATTTGAAGTGTTAGGACCATAGAAAACATAGTTTTAAGACATTTATGTGACATCATACTCATTGTTTATTCTTTGTAAGTGTCTGATATTCACTGACCACAAGATGCTTACATACTTATTAAATAATAAAAACGTTAATTTAAAATAAAATGACCAAATTACATTGAGACAACCCAGAATGTTGAAATGAAATTTCATGTTGCATTATTACACAACAAAAAATCTAAAATAAGTAACATTCATTTCAAAAGAAGGGAACTTATTATGTTATACATACACACCCATGTAAGCGGGCAACCAAGAAGTGGCATTCAAAAAATGCACTCGCAGGCACAGAAGTCCGCACAAATGCTACGAAACCTCTCTGTAATGGAACAAATATGAAATGAGTATCCTATAATTTGTTACTGTACTATTCATTATCCATTAGTTCGAGTTATTACTACTGAGGGTTGTTAACGCAGCCTTAATAACAATGCTGTGCAAAAATGATCTAATATAAAGTATTATAATAACACCAGCGCTACTATACACCATCAACGTAATGTATATTCCTAAGAAATCTTAAATAAAGTATCACGAGCGAAACAGGAAAAAACGTAATCTTATTTTAGATTTAATTTACGATAATAGCGTATTATTCCCAGAATGACCTAAATTAGCCCTTCTACTTTAACGCAGCTGGCGTTGAAGTATAGGCATGTTATTTAATAATGGCGCGATTAAAATAAATTATTTCTTAAAATATCTAAAAAAATTATTGAAAACAAGATTTATACAAAATAAATAAGTACCTGAAAATCTAGTCTTTTTTGTTAATGAGTGACTTATTTGACAAATTTTACGAATAATAGGTGAAGTTGATTTGTTCCAATATTAACTGCAATTGCACGTGTACTACTTAGTGGAACCATTGTCTTCTACTTGTGCCAACACTTGCTCTTCAAATCTCTTACATTGTTGGTTTTTGGTGTTGAAGTTACACATTCTTATTATATCTTCTAGTATTAAAACAAAACGTCGCAGGGAAAAATTATATTAATAAAAACTATTTGTTTTAACCTCATTTATTTACCTTCAAAGTTTGTTGGTCTAATTTTTTGGCACCCTATCTGTCTGCAGATATCACGGCTACTGTAACAGATATGACAAAATGTTCTAGAAAAAAGTTGTTCTACATTTAATTTTCTATTATTTTTTATCGCTAAAATACAATTGAGCATCAAATACTCTAGATGTAGCAACTACATTCAAAATTTTAAATAGAACATACCCAGTTTTATAACATATTCCAAAACTGTAAAAAATTCTCTTTATAACGATATAACATATGCCCTAGTTATCTAGCCAATTAAAGATATAAATCAATAATTAAGTTGGAATTGCGCACTTGCGTAGATTGGAGTTTCATTCGACAAAGTAGGCGGTGAAACAAATGAAAACATTTGTCAGCTTCCACTTGAATAATTTTTAAAATAACTATTTTAATAACATAGGCTATTAAACATAAATACAACATTTTCAAAATAAACAAAGTAATAATAACTTAGTAGGTAATCCAAGTTTAAAATTTTAGTTCATAAATTAAGAATTTTTTTCAAAATGACCTACGTTGTTTACTTTCTCGGGTGCTATTTATTAAGTTTCGCCTCACTTTTTGCAGCATGTGTGGTGTTACTTGACCACAGGCCCTGCGGATAGGATTTTTAAGATCTAGAGTCTGTGGACAAATAACATAAACTTGTTGTTTGAGAGGATCCCATACAAAAAAAAAATCAAAAATAGAGAGATCTGGCGATCTTGCCGCCTAGTTGATGGGGTCACCATTACTTATCCATTTTGCTCCAGTTGAAATCTCCCTGACATTTTGTAAATTGTGTGCAGAGGGGTGCTCCATCCTGCTGAAACCACAGATTGCGACGTATTTCTAGCGGTATATCATCCAGATAATTTTCCAATTCCGTCAGAAGAAAATTGGCATATTCTTCCGCATTAAAAGATCCTTGATAAAAATGGAAATCAACTAAAATATTGTCTATCACGCCAATCCATACCTACATTAATGGAAAATCTGTGTTGGAATCTACATCCCCGATATTGACGTGGATTCTCTGTATACCATTTTTTTCTATTAGAAATCCCGTTATTGTTAAAATTGGATTCATCGCTCCAAAGAATTAAATTTAATAAATTTTGATTATTGTTAAACCAATTACAAAATATCGTTTTCCTGTCAAAATTACCAGCTTTTAAACTTTGCACTAATTTAATTTTATAGAGAGTAATTTTATATTTTTGTAGGATAGAGAATATTTCATACTGACGACGTATTGAATTTCGTGGATGCACTCTAAAATACGCCAATATTAAAACATCTTGATCATTTGCGGTACGTCCATTTGTTCTCCTTCGTACTTGATCATTAAAGCAGCCATTTCTTCGCAAATTGCTTTCGAGCCTTATAAAAGTACGTGGATGTGGATGTCGCTTTTCTGGATACACAACTTGATACATTGCATAAGCTATTATTACTATCATTACACCTGATGTACCTACTCTCTTAGCATGTCCATTTTTTCATCATTAGAATAACAATTACTACCCATTTTGTGCTATTTAAAATGAAAATTAACAATACACAGGAATTTACTCAGTTAGTTTGACAGTAAAGCTACAGCAATTGTTTTCACCGCCTACCTTCTTGAAGCAATGTATTCAATTCGCCTAAACCTGCAATTGTTATTTAATTATCGATTTACATCGGTAATTGAACAGAGTACTATGGAATATCGTTATAAAGAGAATTTTTTACAGCTTTAGAATATTTAATAAAATTGGGTATGTTCTATTTAAAATTTTGAATATAGTTGCTACATCTAGAGTATTTGATGCTCAATTGTTTTTTTGGCGACAAAAGATAATAGCAAATCAAATGTAGAACAACTTTTTCTCTATAACATTTTGTCATATCGGTTACAGTAGCCGAGATATCTGCTGTGACAGACTCAAATAGACTGTATATAGTGATGTTAAACTTTCTATATCGTCGTATCAACATGGTTTTGTTAAGGGGAGATTCATGGTAACGAATCTTATAAAACTTATAAAACACAGTATATTTGCTAAGTATTAGACCAGTAGATGTTACTGATTTTAGTGACGCTTTTGACAGTTTGATCGCGGTATACTTTTATATAAACTATCTGCATTTGGATTCAGTCCTGCAGTGCTGCAACTACCCTAGTTATATTTCAATAACAGGTGTAACTATGTAATGGTTTCATATATTTTACTTTTATTCCAACTTCTGGTGTACCCCAAGGTTCTAACCTTGAGCCATTACTTTTTGTATTGTATATTAATAGTCTTCAAAATCCGTTGTCCTGTTCTGTTTTGGCGTATGCAGGTGATGTAAAAATTTACCAAGTATTCATTCACTGTATGACGTACTAAACATACAACAGAATCTAAATATTACCAGTACTTGGTGTTCTAAATCTAGTTCAAATTTAAACATAAATAAATGTTATTATGTTACATACAGTTGAAAAGTTAATTTCAATTGTGCCGGTGTATGCAATATATGATTGCATTTGAAATAATGAAATGACCCTAAAGTGCTTTTTGACAGTCGTTGCTATTTTTTCCAACAAATTTTAAATTTGTCCTTAGCTGCTTTTCGTGGCCTAGCTTTTGTTCTGAGCTACTATAAATATTTAAATAATATTGGTGTTTTTAAAAGTCTCTGTTGTTGTCTGGTTCTGAGTAAATTAAAATAGGTCTCATGTATGGGCACCGCACTATGGCTAGCTTGCAGTGGAGAAGATTTAGCGACGTTTTTTGAAATTTCTATCATTCAGAAATAGTGACATTTATCTTCCTCGGGGCATTCATTACACGACACTGATAATAGAGCATAACATGGATGTTATGGAATTTTTTTCTTCAATCTTTCCTAAATTTCTTACAATTATTTCCAAGATTATGTTCTCGTTACTCTTGCACTTTTTCGATCCCGTTCTCAAAAACGAACCCCCTACAGTCATTACCAACAACAACGATATGTGGAACTGCTAATTTACAATTACAATGATGTTTTCGTTAATTCCATCAATCAATTATTATAATTTGTTTTCATTTTCTTAATAATTTTGTTTCAAAATTGACGTTGCTGTTGGACAATACAAGCATATTATTCTTATTATTAATAATGACATTTATTGGAAATATGCCTCAACTAACTGTAATATTAAGAGCATGCGAGCCAGGCATTTAAGCTGATGCAAAATAGGCTGCAACATTATCTATTAACTCTTGAATGAAAACTGTATATCCAAAAAATTTCTCCTTTCTTATTTATAAATTTGCAGAAGTAATTTAATAATTTTTTACAAACGAAAAATTATTAAAACTTGATATTGATAACTCTTTTTAAGGGCGACAGAATTCTTCTTGTTTTGGTAGGATAGAGTCGATGTTAAAGAGGCGAGACAATATTTTCAAGTTAAAGCTGAATACGTTAAAAAAGAAAACGATCAAAAAACTCATATTTCTTCGGTTTCGTTATTAGATAGAAGCCTGTCTAATCCTCCCGGAATTTTTCCTCTTTGCGCACGGATTCTTATATTCAACTAAGCTTCAAACGGTTGTTACTCTTAGCAATTTTATTATAATACGCAACTCAAAGCGTGCAGCAGCAGTATATACGAATATAATAATACTGATATTCAAGTAATTGCATAGCTTTCAAAATAACTGCTCCTACTAGTGATGATTGTAAAATATCATCAGATAAACTCGTACACGCATGGATATTGAACTCTACCACCAATATTTAGAAAAGATCGCTGCAAATTCTCAAGAGCTTTTTTTATAATCATCATAAAGGGGATTCTATCTATTTTATTCGCAGAAGAGGCATTTGAAGCATCGCTGTTAAAATTGAATTTGCTGTCGAAAAGAATACCTAAAATCTTCGGCTCAATCACATCTTACGAGTGCACGTAACAACTTTACACTTCGATATGTTTTACCCTAGGGTTTGCTTATACACTAATTGAAAATTTTAGTCAAGTTTAATTGAAGATTGTTACAGTAACTTTCACAGTTTATAGTTGCAAAAATCTGGACATCAAAATGTGTCAGTCCATGCAGTCTGGTCATTAAATATGATTGTATACGGTAAAGTAGTGAGTTATAGTTGCTAGACGAAGTTTTAGTGGTACCTAATACGTCATAGTCAATGTAATCGGAAGACTTTGCCATAACTGTACAGATAATGTCTATTTAATCCTGAGCCCCCAGAGCTTATAAAACATACTGCAAGACATGTCAAAAGGTGATCTCCTAATAACAAAACTGTTCTGCACAATAGTAATATACAATTGCAAAAGTTTTATAAAAAAACGAGTTTAATTCCCAGCTGTTCTGTCTTTTCCTTCATACGTCAGTTGTTTTGGTCTTTAATATTTTTAAACATTTCTTTTGAATACTTCGATTTGATAGAATTACGATTTTTATCTAGACGCAGTTGAGACACGCTTATTAAAAGCTTTTTGTTACGGAATAATATAGAACATATCACAGACTTCGTTAATATCAGTACACGCATACAGAAGATGCCAGTATTGATGCAACGCCGTGGTAAAGTTCCAGAAAATTCGCTCTACGAAAATTATATGTTCCCTATTCTTTAATAAAGGCTTTAAAATGACAATTTCCACAAAGACCAGATGAAACAGTTACAGCCAGATGAATTTCAAAATCTTCTCTGACGTATTGCAAACTTTTATGATCAATTTCCAGGTCGAAACTTGCTCATACTAGATCCAACAGCTTCCCATTGGTATTCACTATTAAGTTGATCCAAGTTTAATATTTCAAAAAGAGTTGCTAGTGTATCCACTTAATTGATACTACATACATGGTTACAAAATTCTGGTAAATTAAATTCGCAGTTATTAAGAATTTCTAATTTGCACCGAGATAAACCGACAAGAATTGTAATTCGTTAACACTAAGACAATAGGAAAAGAGACAATGAAAATTTAGGTAGAGTTGAATGAATTTTAAAACTTTAAGGAGTGTTATTTCAATACAAATTCTGTAGACTAAAGAGACTTTGGCCACCATGGACGAAGTAAAGCGTCCTTGTCAAAATACTAACTGTATTCTGCGCATTAGAGTTACAACTAAGATATGTTGCCATGACCATAACAATCTGTCTCGAACTTTAATCGTTAATATTGGATACAAACTTATCTGCCTTTCCTGCTATGCTCTTGACATTCTGATAACTCAAAAGACACCTGTTGCTGCTAGCTCCTTACAGTTAGCAAATAAAATTCGCTGATATGCTGTTATATAATTATTCAAATAGGTTTATATTTTTATATCTAACGGTAGTCTGTTATGCAAATTGTATTTTCTTTTCTGAAATTATTATTCTTTATGAGTGTTATTTCCTCCCTCGTAACCTCTTAAAGATTTCAGATTTGCACACCAATCCCCGTTTCTTTAGCGGATACCCAACCCCTTTAGTCCTGCAACTTCTCAATACGGGATTTTGCTTCCTAATACAACTGATCGACGCGCAAGAATGGGAACAAGAGCATACTTCTCGACATTTTAGACTAAAAGTAGAAAAATAGTAAGTCTCAAATAAGTGAGTATTACAGGATCCTTTTAGGTAGGTAAGGGCATAACATACTTGTGATAATTCGCCACATAATCAATGTGAGTACTCCATTTAGGTCTTCATCTATAATTATACCAAGAAGTCTACAAGGGTGACTCAATTCCATAGCATTGGCATTGTGTATAAAGTTCTTGGCTTTATACATACTTCTGATTATTTAGAAATAAAATGCATTGTTTTTTATCATTATTGAGAAGTAAATTATTCTTTACTAGCCATTGCGATAATCTAGTGTGTACAAAATCGGCCTTCTCAAATAAACTTGAGAGGGTGTTAGAAGAGAGAGAGAGAGACGTTAATGTCATCCGCATACAATGCGATGTTTGTAGCAGATGTCAATATTACAGGAAGGTTATTGATAAAAATGAGGAATAAAGTTGGTCCCAGAACAGACTCCTGCGGAACACCCCTGTCAACCAGGCGCACATTTGATGAACAATTATGAATTACTAGTTTTTGTTTGCGTTCATGCAAGTAGCTTTTAAACCAATGTAGTGATATACCTCTGATAGGTACAGTAATTATACAACTTTTGCAGTAGTATATTGTGATTAACATTGTCAAACGCTTTTGACAGATTAACACAGCAAGATAAGGATAACCTAAGTCTACATCATAAGATATTTGATCAATGAAAGTGTGTAGTGCAGTGTTAACCGAGCGATCCGCAAGGAATCTATGATTGGTGTTAAACAAACAGATGATATTTATTAAAATAAAAAACTAACATTCTTTCATTAGAGATTCGAAAAGTTTAGAGAAATTAGGTAATAAAAAAATCGGCCGATAATTGTCAAAACAATTTGGATCACCTTTTTTGTACACTGGAATGACATTAGATATTTTTAAAGCGGTTGGAAAAACTCCTTGTCCAAATGAAAAATTAATTAGATAACATAGATGCGTTAATAGCATGTGCACTTCTTTTGATTATAAATGATGAAATAAAATTGTGTCCAGTAGTCATTTGCAAACACTCTACACTACTCCCATCCTTATTTGCAGGGACAGCAGCTGTTAGTGTGAATTTTTCATTGAAATTTTTACAGACATTAGAAGGGTTAGTTGATTCAGATAATTTATTCTCACTGGTTAAAATAGGCGAATTATGTCTGATAACCTCCCAAACAGCTTTGAACATATTTTTACTAGATAATATATATGTAGTGGTAGTTACAACTTTTTTTTTCTGGACATTGTTGCATTTATATAAAATCGCTCATGTTTGACAAAATGCTCCTTAAAGATCGGATACTTTCTGCTAAGATGTCGCATGAATAACATTTTGTTTTTTAGCTGAATTATATCAGGAATAATTCAATTTGTATTAGTCTTTTTGCCTTGACATTTCACTAAAGGGAAACATATGTACATGTAATAGTGGAATATGTCAAGGAATTTTGAGAATGCTTTATTGGGACAGTTTGATTCATACACTGAAAGCCATAATTCATTATTTAAATAACTGTCAAACATATACAAAGTATTGAAACTACGTTTAAAATGATAAACAGGGCGAGAAGAATTAGTTGAAACGTAAATAGTTAGCAGGTCGCCAACGCGGTCAGACAAATTAAAGTCAACGCACAGGCTGCTGTATGAATCGACTTGCATAGTAAAAAATTATCAATACATGTAGCAGCAGTAGAACATATGCGTGTAGGAACATACTGGTACTTAAATTATGTGAATGTAATATATCTAGGAAGGCATACGGTAGAGAAGAAGCTTCAAGAAAGTTGCCCCCCCGCCACAATGGACTTTCCTCCACAAACAATTATTTCTAACAATGATGTCAGAAAATTTAACAAATGTAACAAATTTGGAGTCGTCTGCATCTTCAACCAGAACATCTTTACCTGCAAGCTTAGTTTATCCTATTGGAGTAAAAAAACAGTTTTATCTAGCATCTCTGTCAGCATATATGGTATGGTATAAAGTGTACTAAGTTCAAGAATTGTCGTGTAGAGCCGAAGTTTAACTAGAATTAGGTAGTATATATTGACCTTTACTTTCTTAGGATTCTGTAAAGTATTTACTGAAAGTGGTATTGCGTTTTTACTTCTATGCCGATTTTCAGTTTTGCCAAGTTTAAAAAGCAAATCCATGAAGGACTATGTTTACATGTATTTGACATACACAGATTTTTGAAACAATATAAATGTTATACGTCTTTGTTTACTTATTCATTGTAATTCAAATAAATTTCTCGTATCGTTAATTGCCGACAAAAATTACTGTCAAAATCCATCATATTATTCAAGAATTCCGTAAAAGTATTGTATTGAAAGAGCTGCATATTAGCAGATACAATTATAGTTTGAGATATTTAAGTCAAAAATAAGTAATGACTAGAAGTAATAGCCTTGAAAACATGCCTGATTAACAAAATTATGAATTAACAACTTATAAACTGTTTATCATCCACACTACTGAGGATAGTCTATAGTCAGAACTACAATATTGATTTGTTTTTGGATTTGCTCCATAAGTAAGGGACAATATTTTTGATATTATTACAACGAACACATTATTATTTGGTTTACACTCATTACTACTATTTATAACTCTCTCACTTCACAGAAATTACAATAGTTAAAATTCAACAAGTGCACAATTAGCGAGACATTATTATTATTTCTTTTATTCCAAGTACGGCTACAATATTAACTGAAATAATAGCAAGAGAAAATTGCTCTGCACACTTTGCCCTTTCGTAGTTCAATTAATGCACCGGTAATCGCCTGGAAGAATAATAAAATTACCATCACGATTTCAGCAAGAAAAATCTATTTTCCACCTTTTTTCCTCTTGGAACGACGGTATTCGCTCTTTTCCGGTAGTCGTCCGTCCTGCTAGCACGTTCCAGTGCTGTTATCGAGCTGCGGCACATTCGCGTTCGTGTAAATTAAAAATCGGCTGAAGCCTCTCTATTCCAGAGCACACACATTTTGGCAGAATTGAAACGAATTGTCGCGTATTATCCTCTAATCCAACACCATTACGCTAATCGATTCTTTCGCGACGCTCGGATCCTTGCTTCATGTGCCAAAAATGTGAGGCGATTACGTTCGCATTAGGTAGTGATGTCTGATGCTAGAAGATCAGTGGAACCGTATGCCGTGTATAAACGATGACAGCTTGACTGACTGAATTATCCTTTGATGGATGTGTAGGTGCGGCCTTTTTTCATTGTAACCTTTTACAATGAATCATACATCCTGTCTTGTCTACTAAACGTTACAGAAATAAAGTGATAAAAAAAGTTTTCTCATACGTATGACTACATAAAAGTATAAAAAATCCGCTAGGCGGATAAAATGTTACAAAGAAATGATTGTTATAGCAAAACAATCGTCCTCATGACCATATAAGTAAACGTAGACAACGTAACTATCGTTTAAAACAATGACGTGAGGAATAATTCCACGCTAAATTGCTTGCCAGACTATCGCTGTGGTTCTCTCTGTGTAGATTGTGCGTGTAGACGTGTTTTTGTAATCTTTCTTTCATAGAAACAGACTGTAAGTAATATTACGTTGTCAATTATCTTTCAACAACAAATAGTAGTCGATGAGAGAACCGATGGTGGACCGGAGCGCCACAATCGCCGCATTCAGCATTCGTACTCATAAATACTCAAAAGATATTTAGGCAGCACTGGTGAGTTACCTCTCCAAAAGGTCAGAATGCAAGTGACTCTTGAGTTCAGAGGCAGATTTATTGCCGTCGGGTAGAGAGCTCCATATTTTAGCAATGCTATATGAAACAGACCGCTCGTACAGTGTTCTTCTGTGAATAGGCAAAGCAAACTTGCATCCAGGCCTGACAAGTGTGGACAAGAAAAATGGGACGCTGCAAAAATTTCTAATAGACATCAGATATTTTTTTCAAGTTGAATGATATGTAAATAAATGCTTATTATACTCTATGAATGCATTCGCTTACAAAGCAGTTTTGCTGCTCTATGAATTGCACATGTGGTCCTTTCACAAATATTCTATTTATAACAAGGTCACACATTTACTACAGATTTTATTCATTTCGACCTGTTTTTTTTTTTCGTATGAATCAACTGTTTTTATTTTTATTTCATTACAGAAATTTTCAATATAGTTTAGTTTAGTTTAGTTTAAGTAGTTTAGTTTAGTTTAAGTACAACAACATATTATTACCTACCGATCTGGTAATTAATAATTTATCGCGCAGAGATCGCGCTCGTAGTTAATAGTTTTTTCTTTTCAAATAATTCGTGCTAGTCTTGAAGATGACTGTTTGATGAGAAACAAGACAAAAACGTAGAGTAGTAATGTCCGCAGTTACTACCACAAGCTCCGGATGCACGCTTCTGTGCGACGCCGACGGCAAAACTTATCATAAGCTGAGCCGCTGTAACAACACAGTCTCGAAGAGCCGTCGACGATCATAAACAAAGTTTTTCATGTATCCCCACAGGATAAAGTCCAACAGATTCAAATCGGGACTTCGTGCTGGCCACAGAATCGTTCGTTCTCAACCGACCCAATGTGCAAATGCCCGGTTTAAATGGTCTCATACAAGTCGGGCAACATGTGAAGGTGCCCCATCGTACATTTGCCGTCGTACATGTAGTGGTATATCATACAAGTAATCGGGTAACGTATTTTGCAGACAATTTAAATGATCTACCGCATTTAATTTTTCGGGAAGTACATATGTACATATGGCCCAAATAAATGATCCGACCCATACATTTATTGATGTCCTATGTTGGCATGAACTCTTATGGATATCTTGTGGGTGTTTATCGGCCCAGTGATAAATATTATGATAATTCAACACACCATTTTCTGTGAAGCAAAAATTCATCGGGAAACAGGATCACTGATGGAAGATTTGGAAGACGAGTTTCGGTCTGACCAAATCATTCACAACAGGTTACCCGTCGAGGAAAATCATTCTCTGATAGACGTTGGATTTTCTCGACGTAATACGGGTGCAGTAAAAGATTCTATCCTGTTCCTCCGTAGATTAAAATTATGTCCATGTACTCAGTATTCGTATAACTTATATAACGTATATATAATGTACACATAAGACAACGAATGCCTGTGAATGACTCGATGTTCTGCCTGTGTTGCACATCCATTTATGCGTTGCGCTCGAACAACAGGACCAGACTGAGATTGAAAAATATTTTCTCGTTACTGCGTGGATATAAAGTATTCATTTTTTGGAATTTAGGTTTCCATGCCATAAGCTTTAACCTCTTATTTTCATAGACTATTCAGTAGACACCCCCTATTGATAACAAATGCAGCCATGGCAGCTCCTCTAATTAGTTCATTATATTCAGTTGTGACCTTTTTTGTTCGCATAAATTCACTGCCCTTTAGATATTATATGTAGGTATGTATGTAATATTAAGTGTGATTCCAATGTACTTACTTTAAGCGGCACCTGTTTTCAAGAACACTCAACGACACGATTTTGCTGGTTATGGAATTAGATACCCTCTGGACTGTTGTTAGGCTTAGCACAAGGAAATCGTGAGATGCATATTATTATCTTGTACAAAATAACGATCATAAACGATAAAGTACACGAGCATTGTGTAGTAACCGCTAACATCTTCAAACATTTTGCTGTATTTTTGTTGTTGCCTGTAAGTCACCTTGAAAGCTCAACTTCTCCTGGCCCAGCCGTACACACACACATCACAATAAGTGTGGGTTATTTACGTAGTTATGTTTGTGCTCTCTTTCTATTTTTTGATTGTTTTATAATATTAATTAGTATGAATATGATTCCGTTATAATTTGTTATTGATGCTTAATTTCATAATATGTATACTAATTTTATAATCTACATTAATATATCTCTCATATCACATTGTCATGAAGCTCTTTCTAACGGTCTCATTGGTCAAAATTTTGATTGGCTTCTATAATAGAGACAAAAGATAGTGCCAATAATTCGAAAATCAAAAATTGTTTAAAAACTTTTCTAATTTAAACGTTGCTCTAGTTCTTCTATTAATTCGAAAACCAAAATTAAAATATGGATCCATTGTCCATTGATTTTGGCTATCACAGCAGAAATCTCGGTTACTGTTACAAATATGACAAAATGTTATAGAAGAAAAGTTGCTCTACAATTAATTTGATATTACCCTTTACAGCTACAACAACAATTAAGCATCAAAATCTGAGATCTAGCAACTACATTCAACATTTTAAATAAAATATACCTGATTTTATTAAATATTCTAAAACTATAAAAATATAGTTAGTTTCGCAAAAATAAGCGGTGAAGCTAATGAATACCATTTGTCAACTTCCAGTCGAATAATTCTTATATTAATTATATACGCTATTCAACATATACCATGCGAACGCCTGCGAGGGGTCGATACCTAATCTGTGTACGCTATATTCTGTTGTACAATTGTATTGGCAAAATAATTTGCTGCATCTTAGTTCAGCGATATATTAGACTTCCTATCAAGCGGACGATTGCGGGCAAAAAACTCAAGTCTATCTATGCAAACTATGAGCGTGACAGACACACAATTGTTTTCGCATAGTAGTATGCGCATTTTAGTTGGATTCATACGTCCTAGTGCTCACTCCTTCACACATTTTGCCCACTAAAGCGCGTTCTTAGTGGTAACGGTCGTTTTAACAATGGAATACTATACATCGGAGCAGAAACTGTTAATAATTTTACGGTGGGAATTCTGCGGAAATAACTAGACGCAGTTATTAGTGAAATAGGTCACCCGCTAGATAGAAAATCTAATGTACCGCTGAAGTAAGATGCAGCAAGCTATTTTTGTCAATACAATCGTATAGTAGAAATAGTGTACACAGGTTAGGTATCGACCGTTCGCGGGGGTTCACACGGTATACACACACTACTAAGAAATTTTTCAAAATTCATTACACACAACTAATGCGAAATGTATTAGAAAGAAAGTAATTGCAAAACTTAATAATTTGTGAAGCAATTGCCTTATAAATAAAAAAACCTCTTCCACTTGCTTGAAATTAGTTTTTAACAATACTTTATTGGATAGTTCCAGCAGCTTATAGAAAAGCAGCAGCAAAGTTAAGAAGCGCCCGAAAAAAATTGAAAAAGTTTAATAGATTATTCTACTGCTTAAAGTGAGAAAGTTTGTATGGAAGCTTTAACTGCCTTTACTAGCAGTGAAATATTTTTATTGCATATATTCAATTCCTTACATTTCAAAAAATGGGGTGCTTGTAAAATAAGAGCTCACATTCACTGTTCAAATATCTACTGGTTTAGGTCATACAAACACATTTCGTAACCAATTGTACAAACGAAAAAATTTCGTAATTTTATTTGCCGAATAGTACTATCTACACAAGATATGACACAGAAATACTTATTTCTATGACGTGAGTAGCGAATATCAGTGCACAATAATAGTTTTTTCTTTACTAATTCGTTTGTAATGGAAGATTAATACCTTCCAATGCCAAACTTTGTTAGAAGACTTAAACCCATCTATAAATTGAATCTGTCCAACACGAATATTATAAGCATTGCTGTATTCCATTATTTCCATACATGTGCAAGAATAAGTATGTTTATGTTGAAATTCAAGTAAATAATTAATTGTTAGAGTTTAGTGAGACAAAGCGATTGAAGAAGACGTTCCTCCTACAAAAAATGAGGTTTGATATTGCCTTCGTCAGGGCGCTGTATTTAATACGAGTCAAAGAATCCATGCAATATGTAACGTAAATTGAACGTGTATTGCTTGGCCAGCTAGGAAATATGCTCACTGACATCGTGAAACTTGGAAATCAGAGAGCAGTTTTATTTCACATCATCTGTTTGTTTTTCGTTTTGTTTGATATTAGATTTTGTTGAACCACATTGTGATTTTACCGTCAAGTAACGTCCTTCAATTATTTTTTGATAATATGCATTGGTCTATAGCGCAGTGTTTATCAAAACTGCTCACCATCAGGCCAAGCAAGCGTTCGGCCGGCATCGGTTTCTATTTTTTAGAATCTAGCAGTGGCGTATCGCAAAAAAGTTCAGGGTGAGAAAAGAGGGCATGACCCAGAAAAAGTTATTACCCTGTACATTTACATCATCATTTGGCATGGCTAATGATGCAGGCGTTATAGCGTAACCTACCTTCCAAATTTGAGCAAAATATCTCAAAAACTGTAGGAGCTATACAGTAAAAAGCGAAAAAATCTTGAAATTTCAACACCCTGCAGATTGGTAACTAAACGTTTGCAGACCTATGTTTATATGAAGTTTTAGGCATAAAATAAACCAAATAATTATCCTCTTCCTTATGTACATGATATTTAGGAACACCCTGTATATCGAAATTTAAATATGCTTTAAATAGCTTTCTCACAGGGAGGTGATTGGCAAGGTCATATTTACGCTTAACAGTAGGTAATTAAGTAATTGTATAGATGACAAATAAGGCTGTATTAATAACATTCTTTAAACTATTTGAAAAATTAAGTTGATATGCGTATGAAGTTTAATATTGCCATTAAATTTTGTGTAATTAATTTGACTATAGTTATTTTAAAAATATAGAGAGAACAAAACAAGAATAATTTATAAACTCGCTATGGCTTCAAGTAACATTAATTATGGTTTTATAAACACTAGTAAATTTTGATTAAAATTCGAAATAATGTTGTATCACTACCAGTATAATTGCTGTTTGTATAATAATAAAAACAATATATTGTTATGAAAAGTTAGCATTATATACAGAGTGCGCGCGTTCGATCTGTTGATAGGATATCCAATGTGTTAGAGCAGGCATAGGATTTTAATATGTTAGATAAAGAGATACAACGAATGCATTCGTCCAAGCGAGCAGTACCGATATGTACGTGTCGCGCAGGTCGTGCGCGCGGGCCCGGTATATAATATATATAAACTAGAGTCCAAATTTATGCCGAGGCAAAATCGAACAAGACAAAAAGCACTTTGTGGAAAAATAAAAAATTAACAAGGAATATCAGCTTTCGCGGATAGAAGTTTACAAAGGAACTCAACGTTTTGATTTTATTGAATAGTTTTAATTTCTAAAGTATATCAAATTAAAGAAAAAAGGTAAGGTAGCAGAAGTTGCGCGAGATTTATATAAATGTTAAGTTTTATTAATTATTATTATTATATTAATTAGTTACTTTACATAATAAATCATACCTTTGTAGTACGTATTTGGGTTTAAATTTTTAAATCTCCCGCGTTGGGAGGAAGAACTTCACGAAACAAAATAGTTTAATTTTGTGTAAAGGAACCTGCTTTAAAAATATTGGGAGAATAGAGAAAAATAGAATTACTTTGCAAATTTACTATATGTATATAGCTTTAAAAAAATTATTAATAACATTAATGTTTAGATGAAGATTTTAAAAATGTTTACCAATAACTATTTACCATTGTAATAAAATTGTTGCTGGTAAGAAGATAATAACAATATTTGGTTTCATTATATTACATATTTATTTAAAGGAACATGCTTACTTGGAGACAACAATAAAATAAAAGTTAAAGAAACACAAAAATTAATGTAATCGAATAATAATGATGAATAATGATCCATATATCGGCAAGGCAGTGTCTAATTATTGTAAGTGTAATAAATTTCGTAACCTTAATAGTCTTTCTAATTTAGTGTGTAGCAGCAGTTTTCTAACAAATGTCCATGTTTATTATTAATTGTTCTTTATATATAATATAATAAGCAATAAAAACGATGCTTTCCACCGGTGCATTTAAATTTTGTGTATTAAACAGTATTTTAAAATGACATCTGCAAATTGAAGTAACCTATGTATGATAACCTTTTATACATATATTTATATCGGTATATGTATACATTTTCAAGACATAATTTCAATTCTCGTACCTGATCCAGACAATTGTCTGGTGTTTTAAATACTAATACCCCAATAAATCTCCTACCTACAGAAAACGATGCCGACCGAAGACGTACTTGGTCAAACCGTGAGCAGTTTTGATAAACACTGCGCTATAGACGACGACATTAATTCTGCCGGAAGGTGTACATAAATATACATATTTATTTTATATGAATTATATTTAAAATTAGATTTACTTTGAGTAAACAACAGTTCTATTACGTTTTTTAGTTAACTTTGATAATGTCATATATCTGAGTAAAAATCAAAAGGCCTCAAACATTTTTTTAAGTAGAAGGCCCAGTCAACCGAATATATACTAATACCATTCGTACCTTTATTATACCGGCTAATTATTAAAGTACGAGCTTCTTTGTTTGGATAGACTTTACACATAGAGTTTCCTACACTTTTCTATTATTCTGCAATATATTCTGTCTGTATGCAATACTACCAATATTTAAATGTATCAAAATAAAGTTTTTAAGCAGTTGTTTATTATTTAATATTTGAGTTATTAAATTAAATTTTAACATAAATGTCAATCAAGCTTTGTGTATTGATTTTGTCTTAGCAATTATAATATATTGTTCAGCGAAAGAAATACTTTACTTTTAAAGCAGACTGAATGTAAATACATACATACTTCATGTAAACGACTATGTTTCTTTGTACATTGACAAATATCGTATACTTTAACTTTCTTCGCTATACCAAATCAATCGGACGCCTATTCAGTACCAATAAGGTATTACAGAGATTCTCACACTCGTTTATGTAAATTGAATGAGCTCAGCATAAAGGCGACGGCTTTATATACATTTCTGTCATTCGTTTTTCGTTCGTGATCATTCAGTTGCCTCGTCCGTAAGTACTTATGAATGTATGTATGTAGAAAAACCGCCACTCTTGTTCGTCAGTAGATGCTAAATATTCATGAATGAATAAAAATATTATTTTCAGATTTTGAAGAATACAAGTTCCTTAATAACAACCAAATATTCATACTTGAAATGAATGTATGTATGAGTGCTCTACAACGTACAAACGAACGTATTTCATGCGGTCGCCTGGGAATTCGTGAATGGCATTCTTGAAATGTTCTATCTACTGAGTAAATACACTTATTATTCATTCAATTGTTTCAATAACACTTAAATAATTCTCTGGCAGATCAAAACAAGAGTTAACAAAAACTGATTTATGCAACAGTAACTTTGCATGTGTACAGATAGTAATTTGGGGACACTTATTCACTAACAGAAATTAACAGTAATTTTCTTAAATACCTACTTGTATATAATCTGATCGTAATAACTTGTATACAGAAGTGTAACAAATTTTTGAAATCCACTAGTTAACAATAGCTACTATTTACTACTAGGTAGTATTTTATAGGGAAATATGTGGCTGAGTTATATTTCAGCGACAATTTTTTTGTCTTTAAATATAAAACACAAACCTTTACATTTTAAGTTCTAAAATCAAATCGCTTTTTAGCCTGTTACAAAAGTTCATTGGTACTGTCGCATAATTTCCTACATTACCATTTTATTTGCTCCATTATCAATATGGACCGATAGTTAAAGTTCAGCATATTAGCGAACCAAAGTTGTTAATTGACAAATGAAACTTCCAGACAAAAAAATACAGTAGCAAAAAATTTGTTCTCATCGCCAAACGTTTCATGGTATAGTCTAGCCAAACTACAGGAAAGGATAGATGTCCACATAAAGCAACAACTTCTGCTTATTAGCGAAGTTTCTTTATACGTTTTGGAAACAAAGATGTGATACCGTTCTGTGTGAATACTAAATACATAACTACATTTAAAATATACATACATACATCATTGAAAATTCTGGGAATTACTCTTGGGAATAAAAAAACTTCTAGTAGGAGAGGAGATAAAACTATTAGCAATGTCAATCTAAATAAATACCAACTTAAACGAATCTAACCTAAATTCATTAAAGAACCACTAGTGTACTTAATCGTGTTCGCCAGTGTCTGGTAGACTAGATCCTTGATACGCCTTCAAAGGAAGAAGTCCACAAGCATTAAACGACGAAGTGTGACTTTGATGTTACACTTTGATAATAAATCTTTGAGACCGCTTATTTTCCATGGAGCACAAGATAAGTATCAATGAATTATGTGTACATTTTTCAAAAACCTAATTATCTTCAAAACTATCAATGTCAGGTATAGGACATGAGGGATATAAAAGATGTAAAATTAGACGACCAACTATTAAATTAAGTTACTGTTCTTCAAAATTATTATCGATAATAAGCCTGCACTAAAAAAAAATTGTGTTTTAAAGTGATGGCCATTTAAACAGTCAATTTGTTTAAACTAGCATCGATGTAAGAATTTAATTACTAATTGTGTTTGACAATTGACACTAATCAAATTCCACTTATTTAGTGTTATGTGTATCCTATGTTCTACACTCCTAAAATATTTTTAGTGACCGTCATAACTTCTTTTGTTTTCAATTGAATTCTCTGTAGATTCTCTATTGTTTAGTTTTACAACTAACATTAAGTAAATTTGAAAAGCAGTGTATTACTTCTAATCGAATATTTCCAAGAATTTTACCTCATTTTTCTTACATAATAAATAAAATAAAAAGTGATCCAATCAATAATCATAAATGCCAAATACTTTTTATACTAGATTAAGTAACTACTGTTATGGGACGATCATGTAATTTGGAAGCATTCTAGTATGTAAGTCATTTTCGCGATTTAATCTTCGATTTCTAATTAATTTTCTTTTGAATACATTTCTAAATTTATTAATTTTGATATTTATTTGGTGCATGCACGTTTGAATTTTGGGTATGAATGATTTTCCTACATCGGATTAGGAACGTGACCTTCAGCTATCTTAACGGGGTTTTAGAAAGTGTTCTTTGGTTACCATATGGGATTTGCCCTTTGTGTTCTGTATGTATTACTGTATACAGTGTGTCCCCGGATCGACGCATGAATAGGTAAAAAAGTCTGAAAATTTTTGAGTTGAAATTTCATCTTCTGGGGTTCAGCCCTGCTTGCATAGAAACTAATTTGTGCCATACTTTTAGTTTTGAAAAATCAAGCATGCCTTGAAAATGTACAAAAAGTGCTTTTTCTGTAGGAGATACGACAAAATGTTATTAAGAAAAATTGTTCAGATTGACAAATTACGCAAGTGTGCAAAATTTCAACAAGATCGGTTTACTTCATCGTTTATTAGATATGAATATAAAAAATGACAAAACTCGAACAATTCACTTCGTTGAAACAAAAATATCAAAATTCACATAATCTGAAATATCTATTCATTCAATAAGTCCACCGCCTTTATTCGCACATTCCTCAATTTTGGTCCGAAATGCATTGAACGCTGCTCTTATCTCCTCAAGGGAAATTGAATTTACTGCATCTCTAATGCGATTCTTTAATACCTCTACATCATTTGGAATCCTATTCGAATATACTATTTGTTTTATCCGACCCCAAAAGAAAAAATCCATTATTGTTAGATCAGGAGATCTGGGCGGCCATAAAATGGGACCAGCATTGGCTATCCATTTTTCTTGAAAATGCTGATTCAGCCATTCACAAACTCCCAAAGTCGAGTGGGCAGGACAACCGTCGTGTTGAAAATATGAAAAACATCTTGCTTCGTATGGCAGTTCGTCCACAAACCAATTCAAAATATTTAAATATGTATGCTGATTAAGTCTTCCCTCAATAAAATATGGTCCAATTACACCACAACGATAGGAAACTGCACACCAGACGTTAACCTTTTTAAAATATTGGCGCTTAGAATTTATTACATAATCGGGATTCTGTTCAGACCAATATCGACAATTCTGTGAGGAAGGCACACCATTAGTAGTAAAAGTCGATTCATCTGAGAAAATAATATTTCTTTGGAAATCCCGATCCTCCAGAATTTTCTCACCCAAAGTGAGACAAAATTCCAACCTTCGGGCTTTATCCCCCTCTTCTAACGTGTGAAGAAATCTGACTTTATATGGTTTAACCTTTCTTGCTTTATAAACGCGTTGCAAATGTGATCTGCTAATGAGAGTCTGTTCTGATCGCTTACTTAGTGACAGTTTGGGTTGTTCACGTAATGAATCCATTGCTAACACAGTACTTATGTCATCTTCATCAAAGTTTTTCTTTTTTTTTGGTATATTATGTACACTGCCGGTAGTCAGAAATTTTTTAACCAGTCTGGATGCTGTAGATTGGACCAATACTGTGTTTGGAAACTTCACATTAAATAGTCTAATAACCGCTGGAATAGATAATTCTCCTATACCATAACACTGAATTAAGTAGATCCGTTCTGGTAGAGCAAGCATAACTTTTGTGATATTTCGCAGTGATATTTACGAATTTTGAGATCAATTTTAGACCACAGAAAACACTACGTCAATTTAGAATTAACTATTTTTGACAAGTGTCAAAACGTTATTTTATTTTTATGTTCTTACATTCATAGCACACTATGCGTTTTGGAAAATAAGGCAACACATACATTTCCAAGACATACTTGATCTTGTTGAAATTTTGCACATTTGCATAATTTATCAATCTGTACAATTTTTCTTAATAACATTTTGTCGTATCTCCTACAGAAAAAGCACTTTATTAGTGGGAAAAATTACTTTTGTGTAAATTACCAAGGCATGCTTGATCTTGTTGAAATTTTGCACACTTGCGTAATTTGTCAATCTGAACAACTTTTCTTAATAATATTTTGTCATATCTCCTACAGGAAAAGCACTTTTCGTACATTTTCAAGGCATGCTTGATTATTCAAAACAAAAAGTATGGCACAAATTAGTTTCTGTCCAAGCAGGGCTGAACCCCAGAAGATGAAATTTCAACTCAAAAATTTTCAGACTTTTTTACCTATTCATGCGTCGATCCGGGGACACACTGTATATAGGGAAATATAAAAAATTTAATGGGTATTCGGTCTGTTAAATCAAACTACTCAATTTTCCATAGAAACCTCAATATTTCGTTATATATTTTATAACATCAGGAGGACACAGAAATTAATGAGTCACAAATATTAAAATATACATCAAGCTGGCCAAACGGGCAAAAGTTACTATATACATATATAAACAAACAAATTCTTTTGGAAACACATATAATTGTAAAAAACACACATTATTCACACGTCATGAAATTGTACTTCGTTATCGAGGCAGCGTAGGATTTCAAGTTTAGGAATCTAAATCAAAATTAAAACACGTTTCTATGGTAACTTCATTGTACATGATATGATTGGGTTGGCAGAGAAAATTCGAAGTGACCGGGGAGATGTAAACAAAAACAAAGGGGAGAAGGTTTTGATAAATTAAGAAAGGTTCACGTAAAATGAAGACAAGAAACTAAAAAATGCATTAAAAGCAAAGTATTCGATATTTTTTGGAAATTTAATCAAGTGAAAAAGAGTATTTGACAAGTCAAAGTGACAGCAAGGATTTAATCCGAAGAAACGCAAGCAAAAACCGAAATTGCCGAAGAAAAAATTTAAACAGGAAGAAGGATCGTCAAGAAAAAAGAAAACACATGGGTACACACATTAACACATACACACACAAAGGTAAGGGTGGGATTTAAAATTTAATTGAAATATGTAAAGAATTTGTAAGTAACAAATATAGCAATTTTAGTTGTTAATTTGAAATTAGGGTTTAATGTTATTAAGATTAGGAACACCTCAAAATTTGGCGACCGTGACAGGACATTGGCAATAAGGTCCAATGTCCGATATTTTATTTAAATTATCAAAATTTTTCCAAATTCTAAATTCCGGGGTCTAGTTTTGGTTTAACTATTTCGATCAAGTTTGTAACTGTTTTTTTAGTGAATATTAGGGAAATTTGTGGTAATTGCAGAACACGTTCATTTTTATAAAAACAGAAATTTTTAAGTTTTTCAAACATGCCGAAACGCCGAAATTCACGATCTTATGATGACGGGGATTATGACAATCATATGACAAATATACTTGACAAGTTGACAGATAGTATTTCTTCACAAACGAAACTATTGGAAAATATTACTCGAATGCTTAACAAAAATGATCAGATAAATGCAAATAACGGTCAAATAAACGCTACTTCTTCGAATGAAAACATATGTCAACAATTTCCCTCCAATGCTGTTAACGATAATGACAGAGCCGTGCATATAGGCAATGATTTCAAAATTAAAGAACTTGTGCCAACATTTGATGCTAGATTTGTCAATTCAGTAGATTATATAAATTCAATTAGACGTGTCATAACTGAAAGACATACGCCAACTCAAATTTACAATATTATTCGTGCATCTCTTAAAGGGGACGCGCTGGTTGGTTCTCAGTAATCTCTGATAAGTTTCAAACATTTAATGAGTTTAAATTTTTATTTTTGTCCAAATATTGGAGTGAAACTGATCAAGCTCGAGTTCGTTCGGATTTATTCGCGGAAAAATATGATTTCAAGCGAGGGACAAGTAGGGAAAGTTATTTTATAAAGAAATTTTCTAAAACACAGTATCTTACACCACGCATACAAGAATGTGAGATTGTCAGACATTTATCCAGGCATTTTGATATTGAAATTGCAAAATCAGTCATAGTACAGAATATAGGCACTTTTACAGATTTTTGTGAGCCCTTACGACAATACGACGAGTTGTACTCGTACAATCACACAACTGACACACGTAACTTTCAACGACAATCACACTTTAGAATCGCACAACATTGTCATAGTCGTAATGCAGGTACACAAAATCAGCATGCAACATACTCCGATCCAAATGCACATTTTAGCAATACACATAAACCTGATGCAAATTACTCTAACACACACAACTCTAAATATAATTCTAGCAACAATTCTAACCGCTATTCATCAAATACATCAGCTTATAATCGAAATTTTAATTCAAACAGACAAAATTATAACGATAAATATAAAGAAAATAATTCAATATATGCAAAAAGCAAAAAAAATATACAGCCAGATTTAAACACTATTGAAACTATTGCGGAAGTACATAATGTACAGGATTTTTAGATGCGCTTCAAAATTTTACGTGTAATAATAATTATAATAATTGTAGCAATAGTAGTGATAAAAGCGATAATGATGTAAAAATTATTGAAAATTTAACATCCAGATTTCCTTTTTAACACGAATGATATGTGTAATGATGTATGCCAGGACAATACCTTGCCCATAGTAGACGTTAAGGTAGGTAATTTATGTTTAAAAGCTTTATTCGATACAGGTTCTGAAGTGTGTCTTATTTCAAAAAAGGTTGTAGATGAAAATCATCAATATTTTTCTAAAAGAATTATCCATACGAATGTAACTGAAATACGCGGGTCGAATGGCAAAGTATTATCTAAAAGTGATTCCTGTATATGCGACAGTTTATATTTGAATGATATCTCGTATGACAAATTTCTAGTAATGACTGGTTTAAAATATGAGTAAATCCTTGGATCTTCACAAATACGATGTATGTAAGTAGTAAGTTAATCATCGGAGGTATCGATATTAGTTTTGACAGAAGTGTTCCACAGGTAGTAGAGGGAGCACGCAAGAGATTCTTCTAAATGGATTAAATATGAATGAATGTATGAAAAATGTTGAAGGGGATGTTAGCAGTGATAAGGATTGTAATATCAATAAATTGGAATGGAAAGGCATGCACCTGGGCATAGCGCCACATTCTACATTAGAGTTAAATGATGAAATATGTGAATGTGAGTATGGGAATTTTGTATCTTCATTACTTCAGAAAAATATCCATTTGGTAGATAATACTGCATGTGTGGCATCATCTTTGTACGAGCACAAATTAGAAGTGGATGAATCTTTACCTTTCAAAGCGAAATGTTATCCTATAGCACAAGCGTATCGTGAACAGGTTAATTTACAAATTCAAAAAAATGATTAAGGATAATATTATCGAACGAGCTGTCACGACATTTATGAATCCTTTGGTAATCGTCAAAAAGAAATCTGGAGATATCCGCCTGTGTTTAGACGCACGAGTCTTGAATCAGCGCATCAAAAAACAGTATGAGTTACCGTGTAACATCGATACTATACTCAGTAGGTGTCATGGAGTCATGGGATGTCTATCTTCACAAAGCTCGATTTGAAAAATGGTTTTTGGCTCATCAAACTGGATAAAGACAGCAGGAAATATACTGGTTTTACCGTCGAAGGAGTTAGTTATTGTTTCCGTGTCGTTCCATTTGGATTATGTACAGCTACCAGTGCTCTAGCATATGCTCTCGAAGGTATCCTTGGGCGGTATGAAAAGTTCTGTTGATATTATGTAGGCGATGTTATCATATATTCTGAAACAGTTCAAGAACATTACAACCACGTTGAAACTATCATTTCTGCTTTATCTGAGGCCTGGTATGAAATTATCTTTGCCTAAATGTCAATTTTTTAAGAAATCTGTTGTCTTTCTAGGCGATGTTATTGATAACATTGGTGTCTCTCTTGAAACAAGCAGGCTGGATGCTATCAAGAATTTTCATACTCCTACTAGTATCAAAAAGGTCCAAAGTTTCTTAGGACTGCTAAATTATTATAAGAAATTCATCCCGAACATGGCAAAAATTTGTTTACCTCTTTATCGTTTGCTCAAAAAGGGCACAAAATTTAAATGGTCTCCTGTAGAAGAATTAGCTTTTAATGAAATTAAATCATATTTCTATAACAATTTATCATTAATTCATCCCAATTTTAATCATAGATTTATTGTAAGGACAGACGCTAGTCATTGCGCCATATCTTGGGTATTATTGCAATTTTATGATGAGGTTGAATATCCAGTAGCTTTTGTTTCGAAAAAATTGTCTGATTCTGAACTACGTTATACTATCGTTCATTGCTTCAAAAAGTTCAAATATTATCTTTTAGGCCGAAAATTTATTTTACAAACCGATAACAAAGCGCTTACTTCTACGTTAACCAATAGAATTTTGAATAATCGTATTTATAGGTATTATCTTTTAATTCAAAATTTCAATTTTGATATTGAATTTATCAAAAGCAAGGATAATTTAGTAGCAGATGTGTTTTCTAGAATGTATGCTCATAACAAGTTTAAAAATCATTATAGAGTGAATGACCTTTTAGAACAAGTGTCCGATCCTCATTATTCCAAAGACTGCATTTTAGAAGAACAGCAATCTGATGAGCTGGTTCCTATTCTGAAATCCGTCCGAAAGTCCGGTAATTATAAGAATTTCTTGATAATAAATTATTTATTGGTTAGAAAGGTCGAAGAGAAATATCGCATTGTGTTACCTAAAAAATATGCTCTCTGTACCTATCTTACGAAATTTACATATACAATACTGTCACCTTGGTTTAGAACAAAACCGATTGGAGGATCGCAAAGAAAGTTTGTAATTCTTGTGATACTTATCTTCTTAATAAAGCCCGGAATTTATCGCCTTATCACATTGGACAACCCATCATAGCCAACAATTCTTTAGACGTTATTGCTATGGATTTTTTGCAAGATATGATTCCTTCTCATGGGTAAAAAACATTGTGATAGTAGACGCATTTTCCAAATACGTCAGGTTCTTTGCTACTAGTCGTTGTAACGCTTTAACTGTTATTAACTGTCTTAAAAAATATTTTCTAATGGTTGGTTATCCTAAAAGAATTATTATGGATAATGGAAAATGTTTTAAGAATAAGAAATTACTTACATTTTTATGTAAATACAATATATCTGCTTCGTTCATCCCGATTCGTCATCCATGTACCTAGTAATATTGCACAACGGTTCATTAGGGAATTAACACAGTTGTTAAGGATACTTTGCAATGAATCTCTTCTTGGTTTGAAAAGTTATTTTATGTGGAGGACATCATAAACTCAACCCCTTCAAATACCACTGAAAGTTGTCCAATAATTTTTTATTCGCAAAAACATTCTATTAGACCTTGGAATTACAGCCCTAGCAATTATATCGATATTAAACGATTTAACCTCGAAAACTCAATCGCTACTCGACAAAATTCACAGTAAATATTTACGTAAAAATATGAAAATAAATAAGAAACAAACAAAATATGATATTAATGATTTAGTTGTACTTAGAAGCGTTAGAAAAACTAATTTCAAAAATCATATAGAAAAAAAAATTACATCGTTATTTGAGGGTCCCTACTTCGTAAGTGCAATAGTCGGCGAGAAAACATGAGATTTCTGTTCCTAATTCCTGTATAATTCGAGGCATTTTCAACGTTGAAAGCTTATTCCCATACAAGAATTAGATTTTACTTTTTCCTCGGTAGTTGGTGGTCAGTATCCCCAATACTAACTACATTTTAAAAATAAATAAATAAATAAATAAATAAACAAATCTATACTACTTTTAAAACAAATAAACAGATCTATACTACTTATTAGCAAATCTAACTACTCAAACGATTACTCACCTATTGTTTAGTATTGAATTTGTTTATTAGCACATAACTTTGGAAGGAAATTGTTGGCAACGTTATTCACTGAATTTAACGTTATTTACACCGCGTTTGTTCATTTTCAAAACAATCTGACGTTGATTTTAGTAGTGATGAGCGATATTTCACTACCTGTGATTCTTTCACGGTGATTGGAAAATCACCGATCACGCCAGTGAGTGGAGAGTTCTACAAGCAGTGATCAGTGATTGGGAGAAATATCGTTCCTTCGATATCAAGTAACGAGATTGCGGCGATCACTGTTAGACGATTAGCCAGTTCTATTATCGGTGAATTTACCTTCATTTTTAGTAACGTCGTAGCAAAACGGTCATTACTGGTTGCCTATTGAAAACTAAATAAGTATATCAAATAACCGGTGAATATCGGTGATATGCATATATTATCTACATATACATATCAGCAGGGAATGAAGCAAGTTATTCCATTAGAAATATGAATATTATTTTTGTTAAGTATAGTAAAATACGTTTAACACGAAATTGAGCGGACTGAAATATTTTTTCGTGTTAAAAGATTTTCGTGTTAAAGGATATTACAAAAAGTATATACGAACTTATAAATACTCAAAAACCAATACCTAAAACGAAAATATTAACAAGAAGTTAATGAAATTTAACATATCATTTGCAAAAAAAACAAATAAAACATTTGTAACTTTTTTGACAAATGATCTGAGCATTGTCGTTTTTAGCATCAAATTGTCAAAAAAATGTTCGATAACGTCCATTTTATTGTTCATTCTAACAATGGAATGTGCATCTGAATAACTGCGCATACCACGCGCATACTTATTTTCACGATTCCCTCATTTAGGTTGTGTGAATAGGGACAACATTGTACATTTCATTATCCAATTCGTCGTCAATATCGACATACATCAATAATATTTGTTGAACTCTCTTTCAAACTCCTTTTAATTCTCGCCGATACATACATATTAATTTTTCGGGACTTCTTTATTATGTCATTTAACCGAAATTTCTTCTTAAGAGTTTTCGTGTTAAACGTATTTCACTGTATGTATAATTGATATTCTTCTACATAATTATTTAACATTATATTCATAATTATATAAGAAATATTTATATTTCACATAGATTCGAATATTATCTAATAAGACTAACATTTAATTTTTAATAGTGCACTAACAATAAGTCAAAATCTGAAGTACTCTTGTTAAACTATACATATGAAATTACCATTGCTTTAATTTTTAATATATTTACTATTTGTTGTAATTTTGAAAATAAATGTATCTATTATAGCATTGAGAAACATATACGGTTATACGGACGATACAATATCGATGAATCATAACAGTGATCGCAATCACTGTTTATAATCACCGTTATTTACAAATCACGTTCACGACTCACGAAGTGATTTAAAAATCACCGTTTCGCTCATCACTAGATTTTAGGTTAATTTCTAACCGTTTTTTTAGTGTCAAATTTGCTTTCATTCGTATTTTACCGCCTGAAGCAAATTTTAAGGGGGGGATATTATGTAATGGGACGATCATGTAATTTGGAAGTATTCTAGTATGTAGGTCATTTTTGTGATTTAATCTTTGATTTCTAATTAATTTTCTTTTGAATACATTTCTAAATTTATTAATTTTGATATTTATTTCGTGCATGCACGTTTGAATTTTGGGTATGAATGATTTTCCTACATCGGATGACCTTCAGCTATCTTAACGGGGTTTTAGAGTGTTCTTTGGTTAATACATATATTTAGAAAAATTGTTAAACATACATGAATAGACATGCCAGAAAACATAGTATCCCGAGACCACATTTTTGCAATTATCTTGTATCTACCAATTGCCACTGCCAATTAAATTTCAATGGTAATTTATGTTATTGGCGTTCGATTCGCAAAAGTAAAGACAACATTGAAATCAATCCGAATAGTAGGTATCCGCTGCTTCCTTATGTGAACTGAAGGGTGTTGAGAGCATAAATTGCTTTTGTCTTACGTAGTCTTCGATTGACAGCATATGGGATAAAGGTGCTGAAAAGGTCAAATGATAAGAAAGATATACAGACAATTTCCTTCGAATCCCTCTAAGCGTTCTGGGATTAAAGGAAATAAAATCTCTCTGTTAAGCCCAGTGCTTTGTGAAAGTAATCGGATGATTGGTTTCTGAAAGACAATACACTACTGTTTGCAGTAGATGTATATAGTATACATCTAGTTTGAAAATTGTCCACACATCCGTAAATTTAGTATAAAGAGCTCTTACGGTATACGTGCATACATTACTGTCGAAACAGTGCAGTTTGATATTCTATTTCTGACTTCCGTTATATATTCTCTTTCAACTTTCCGCGGAATATATATTTAAATTTCGTTCGTGTGAATCGGACAGTCAATTTTAAATCTATACACGTATAGCGAATGAAAACCTGTTCGTTTCAACGTAAATATGCCCCTCTGCTGCATAGACGTAGAATCCAATATCCACATGAGAATTCCAAATAACTCTTGAAATCTTATATATGCACGATAAAGTTAAATATGAATAAAATGTTGAATGATTCCTGTCGTGCATCTGCAGATGTTCTAAGTATTCGCTTTATAACCATTTTGCCTGTGAACTCATGGATTAGTATTTACTTTGTTGAGTTACGTCAATGTAAAGATATTCTTGCCAGCATTTGAAACGTGCAAGAACGTATGAAAAAATTGTGTAAACAATACAACTCCTACTGTACTAAGAACGTACATACCACTTACAATAGATGCAAGCTCTAGCACCACAGGATTGTCCTGCACGTTTTAGATTCTTCATCTGGTTCCGCCATAACCAAGAGAGAAATATGGATTTTTGTGCCAGCATCCTATTCACGGGTGAATGTTGCTTTACCCAGAATGGTGTGTTAAATTTGCATAATACTCATTATTGGAGTGATGCAAACCCCCATGTTATATAACAGAGTCGTTTTCAACGCCGATCTTCGGTAAATGTTTGGGCAGGTATTGTCGGTGGTAGCCTACTCGGACCATACGTACTTCCTGCACGACTAAATGAAACTAGTTATTTAGATTTTTTGCGAAATGCATTACCGGTATATCTCGACAATGTGCCGTTACAACTCAGGAGAGTTCTCTGGTCCATACACAATCGAGCGCCCCCACACATTTGGATTGGATGAAGAGGACGTAGACCATGGTCAGCACGTAGTCCGGATTTAAAACCATTAGATTTTTTTTCTATGGCGGTATATTTATTTATTTTATTTTCTTTATTGCCCAACAGAAAAAAAAAGAATCCGCTAATAGGACAATGTAATACAGATATGTAAGTGCGTATGTAGCTACTAATTGTAAGTATAACAAAATAAAGCTTAGTAGTGTGATTAAAACGAAAAAAAAGAATGACTTAAAGTAATTCAAATATACAAATCTTAATGGGATGTAGAAGGATGGTAGAAGTGATCGGTAAAAAATTTATTCGCATTCTTGGCCATGTGAATCAGAGGAACTTTCACTAAAATATTTGTTCTGGCTAAGGGTGTTGAGTAAGTATCGCTGGAGCGAGTGTTGTGATTTGGAACTATGAACTTTACTTCAGCTAAGATGTTCGATGGATCCGCATCATTATTTATCAGCTTCCACATGAACTTGGCGCTGGCTAACTCGCGTCGAGCAGAAAGACCCAGATAACTATATTCTTCAAGTAGTCCTTGATAGTCTGTGCCACAATCAGGGTAACTACCAGTTCTTTTAAAAGTTAAATATTTTAAGAATCGTCTTTATACCTTTTCAACTTGCAATATCTGTTAGGTATAATGCGGGTACCATATTATTGAGGCTTATTCAAGCTTTGAGCGAATGAATGAATAATAAAGTTTTTTCAAAGTTTCCAAATTGGTAAAGCTTCTGCAAGTTCTGATAGTAAAACTTAGTGCACGAGATGCAGATGCGCATAGCTGGGAGATGTTTTCGGAGAACTGCAGCCGTTGATCGAATATGACGCCTAGATCTTTTACTTGTGTTAGCCTGGAAACAAACTACTGATCAATGGAGTAATCAAAAATGAGCGGATTTTTGGACGTGGTATAGGTCACAACTGTACACTTTTGAGTGCTGATCTCAATCTTACTTTCTTGGCACCAATCGTTGATCTTGCTGTAAATCTTCACAGTCAGATATTCCAAAAACATCTCCATCCAACATTGTGTGACAACTATGGTGTATGATGGAAACGAAATTGACACCGAAGATCTTCGCTAACGTATTTTTACAGTGGAAAAACGTATATGTGACGAACCAGGTATCTTCCAACGATTGCGTGATAATCGTTACCGACGCATAGATGCCTGTCTTCGTTCACAAGGCAGACACATCGCACATTAGCTACAATTTTTCATTTGCTTCACCTCAACAATCGGTCTTTTTGAGGACCACCGTTTTACTTCTATGAAAACAAAAATACACGTCTCTATACCAGGTTACCTACTAAAAACTAACTACTAGTAATAGTCCGTAATAAACATCAATTCATTAATTGATTTTTCTCCGGCAGCAATTAAAATTAATTACGAGATAAATTTTTGTTTAATTTTTAACGACGCTAGATAAAAAATAAGTAAATAGTTTAATATTTACTGTAAAAAGGCCACAATTATTAGAATCAGCTATTATAAACTACGAACTTACGCGCAATGACTCCTATTGTTTGGAAAAAAACAACACCTTGCAGTTGTGCTCTGTCTCTGCCACCGAAAAAGTTAGCCAGCTTTGTAGAAAGCTATTGATCATCTAAATTAGTTGAGCTACTACAGTTGGCGAAGAGCTTTATGAATAGTTTGGCTGTTGGTTTATGAATACGCACTTAGATACATACGATTATAAATTGTTTGCACTTCATTCTTTAGTGTTTCCACAAATATAAACATACATTCAGTCAGGTTCGTAATATAATTTGTTAATATAAAAATTTCGTACGAAAATTGAAAATTTATTAATTTTTCATTTCTTCGTTATTGTGGTACATTTATGTTATCCTGTTCGGACATTACATATTTACTACTCCGATTTTTTATTGCTGGGGCACCCTGTACATACTATAAAATTGCTTTACTAGAGGCAGATCATATAAAAAGCAAACCTCAGATTGTTTATTTTATTGAAAAAACATTGAAAAAATGAACGTAGTAACGAATACAAAAATAGAAATTTGCAATTTTTTTAGTCAATTATTGCGGCAAGTATTGACATCATCTGGGCAGATAAAACTATTATACATGCTTGACAGTTTGTATTAAATTTTCTGTCTCTTTTCCATCCACAATCTTTACAACGTCCACGTTTGCTACTAGTCTTTTGGTTACCATTTGCTCCCGATACAGCAGATATTTTTAGTTTTATTTATTTTTATGTTTATTATTATTATTATATAAAAAAAACAATGATATGAATTTGTGTATTCACGTGCACTTTAGGATAACATGAAACCATGGTACCCTAAAAAGTATGTTAACAGAGATTCGGCAACTTTATTCTAATGTATAGGTACGAATGTACACCTTCCGACAGAATTAATGTCGTCGTCTATAGCGGAGTGTTTATCAAAACTACTCACCATCAGGCCAAGTAAGCGTTCGGCCGGCATCGGTTTCTGTTGTTATGTGATTTATTGGAGTGTTAGTATTTAAAACACCGGCGGCAATTGTGTGGATCAGGTAGGAGCATTGAAATTATTTCTTGAAAATGTATATATCGAAATTTAAATATGCTTTAAATAGCTTTCTTACAGAGAAGTGATTGGCAAGGTCATCTTTACGCTTAACAGTAGGTAATTAAGTAATTATACAGTGTGTCCATTTAAGACCGCGGTCTTTGATTGTAGCTATATCGTTAACTCAATAGAAATTCTGATTGACGGTATGTTAATGAGGATAAAGGGACCACATTTTAAAATTAATTTGACTTATAAAGGATGTCCCAAAAAACCGTACAACGTAATTATCTTTTTTTTTTAAATTGAATGACCTACTTTTTTCTATTGAACTGAGTGTACTTTCAGATGCTTTGTTTACCCCTAAAATAATTTTGCTTTAAAATGCGACGTTGTCAAGTTATTGAATTTTTTATATTTTTTTT
>SMLS01059236.1:0-19937 GCA_004785975.1 Popillia japonica
TTTCAGTGAATAGAAAACTTCTTTTGTATCTATCTTGTTCTTGTTCCATTTTCTGGACCATTCAGATTCTTTAGTTAGTAAATGATCTGCATGTAAGTATCGGTAATTCATTTGTTCCTTATTTTAATTCCAAGTCAGTTCAAATGTGGACGAACACTGCAAGATGTCTCTAGTGTTCAGAGTGAGCCAAAGTTGTAATGTCCCGACCCTACCACAAACAGAAGTTAGAAACAGAGACGAGCAAGATCAATCCGCATCAGCACCATACAATTTGCACATAGAAATTAAACCTTACATACAGCTCCCAATCAGTTTTCAGTTGCTACTGGAAGATTGACCTCAACACAAACAATAAAAAATCATCTTCATTACATGAGTTGATATGCCCAAAAGCCAAGAATTGTTTTGCGGTAGCGGCAGAAGATAAAAGACGCCATAAAACATTAGCAGATGAGCATATTAATGGAGACAATAACGAGTTGAGTCGAGTTTTCTCTAGACGCGAATCAAGATTCGATGTGCATCCAGATAACACACGTGTTTTGATTTGGTATGAACCAGTATCACAAAATCGTTCTCTATTTCTTCAGAAAAGGTCTCAGTATATCGGCCATGGCTCAGTAACTGCTTAAACTTATTTGGATAAGATGGTTTGCTAGATGGAGAAGCTGAGTGAGAGCAATTTAGTTACACTAACAACAACTTGAAAAGGTAGTAGATAAAATTTTTAGGCAGCCAATTCCTCTGGTAGTAATCCTGTGGTTAATGCTAAGGACGTATTAGGATGACGTTCTACCTCACGAATTCTTCCACGGCATTATATTTCTGTTATTTACGGTACTTACTCCTCTACGCATACGTTCAGTTGCTCATACTTAATTACCAACAAATACATAACTGTACAGCATGTTTCAACGTAGAATATTAAAGCAATACTATAAGGCAGCAAGAAGTATTGTAACAGACGTAACAGTCACCAAAAACATCACACATGGAGGAATAAATTACAAAATATAAAACTATCCAAGTGATTTCTTTTCTTATCAGGCTATTCACTATTATTTGTGCATTCCAAGTTAGATTATACGAGAAAACGAAATACTACATTAGTTATATAGACAAGGTCTATGCCTTATAGGTTGAATATACCGGATGTAGCACTTAAATATAATGATCTTAATTTAGTTCGAAACTTATAAAGTGGTTTATATAATTTAGCGTAGTACTAGTAAATTTTTTTAAAATAATAGACAACGATTATTAACAATAATTTACAGATAAATTTCTAGGGAGTGGCATGTTGTAAAATATATAATTCTCGCGACTTAACAAGGTATCTGCTGAAAATAATAGTCGAAGGCGAAAGTACGTGCAATTATACGTACTGACTGTTTACGATGAGGGATAATAAGCAAAAAGCTGTATTAACGGGTTTATTTAAAATCTAACAAAATATTTTACCAATGATTAGGTACAATCAACTACAAATAAAAGGTATCCATCAAATTTTATATGGTTTCCTCTATCAGTTTTATCACGCGACAAATAATGATGATGTGTAATAGTATTCGCGAACAGTAACATCTTTCAGTCAAACTGATTAAATGCACTTTTGGATTGCCGGAAAAAAAACAGTTTTTTGTACTAGGACTCCTTTTCCTAAATTTCAGTTTCTTTAAGATGATCCAGATTGTTCGGAATATTGTTCCAAATTTTTAGTGTAGTATCATCTTCTCTACGTATGTAGGTACATGACAAAAATAATGAAAGAGAATATTTTGCTAGCTCCCTTTATCCTAATGTTGAAAATTGTTTCCGGTTATTTTAGTTGCTCTCAAGTTTTACTTACTACTCCGCAGTAGAAATAATCAAGAAGTAGGCAATTGAGAAAAATAAATTTTTGGTGACCTCCACTTTTTTGATATTCTAGATTTTTTCTAGATTGTTGTTTCAAAGTTTTAAGGTGCAGTCAGAACCTCCAAATTAGTAATTATACTTAGTGAGTATAATTAGTCCGTAACGAAACTAAAAACTCGTCATTCAGAACCTCTTAAATTAAGCCGTTCAATTACAAACTTCTTCTGGAAAAATAATATGCTCCCAAAGCTAATGACAGAAGACCTAATTTTCTTCGTGTTATCTTCATGTTGTTTTAAAGCGTTGTGCTAGCTCAAACTTTGAATATTCAAAATAACCTAACTTTTGTAATGTGTATATGTCAAGAGGTAAACAATACATTTACAAATCAGTCTGCGCACGCGCGCGTACTAATTTACGGTAAATTAGCAGCAAAAGTTTGGAGTTTGCAAACATCTGACGTTAATTGAAAAGTAAAGCTACTAATTTGGAGGTTGTGAACGATCCAATGTAAAAGCATTGAGCCAAAATTTGGCGTTAAGTTCAACTACTAATTATAATTACTAATTTGGAAGTTCTGACTGCACCTTTAGTCTTCTATCATGTATCTATACTTTATGAAATAAATAGAAAAACCATATCTTATTCCTGCATAGTTAACTATAACCGTCAAAATTATAATTATTATAATATTATATAATTTATAAAAAATGGGCTCTACCAAAAACTCGTTTGTTTCAAATTTTTGATGCACCAATGATAGATGATGCAAATGCAAACTGTTAATATATAGAAAATATGGGCAAACTGGTCTGTAAATTACATTATGACTTGTCAGAAGCAAGGATAATTATTGGAATAGAAACAAGGACTCTTGAGAAATATATACAAAGAACGAATTAGTTTCTGTAACCTGCTATCTTCTTATGTACTTATTTTTGCAGTGTAGATGTGTACTTACCTCTATACTATATGTGTGCTACTATAAGCTATGCAACTGATAGAATGAGAAGGTCTCCTGTACGAAATTATTAAAGTTTTTCACACTATAACTTGTACTTTAAGCCTGCGCGGTCTACTAAGATATACTCCACGATCTTAATAATGCCAGCTATTATGCATCGATAATGGCTTTAGAATATTACGGCTGTAACAGCCTACTAGTTGTAATCTACAACTATACTCATTGTCAGTGAGATTAGAAGTGTTACTCCCAGAAAGAGCATTTTGGCATCAAAATGACTATATTTAAAACATGATATGATAAGAATGTTAACTTTTTTTCATTAATGTCCGTCTATAAGTGTTAAGCGTAATAAAAGTTTGAAGACGCCAAAATTATCACCGTGTTAGTGACTTTGACAGGGGTAGAATTGTTGCCTATCAAGATGTTGGTTTGTCTTATCGCGAAATTGACCGTCGTGTTAATTATACTGCAATGACGGTAATGCTTATGTGTCGTGTGTGGACAGAAGAAGGTAGAGGAACAAGAAGACCAACTGGTCAATCAAGGCGTACCACAGAGTGTCCAGATAGACGGTTCACACAATTAGCTCTACGAGACCGTTTTACTACAACGCATCGAATCGCTGACCAATGGTTTGGAAAAGAAGGTAGACCTGTTACAATGCGTACACTATATCACCGCATTCGAGCTTTTAGGTTGTTTTAATACCGTCCACAATTAGTGCTTCCTTTAACTGCGGACCGCTTTCGTCAATATTGGAATTGGTGCAGCGAGCGTCACCATTGGGAAGCAGAATGGCTAATGTCGTCTTCAGCGACGTATCGCGATGCTATCTAGGTATGCATGATGGTCGTAGAAGGGTACGACGCCGGCGTGGAGGGAGACGCGATATTGGGTTTGCTGTTGAGAGGCATGTACACAGGAATGTTGGAGTAATGGTTTGGAGAGCTATTGCTTATGGTAGCCGATCACCACTTCTGTTTATTCGAGGCAGTATGACAGCTGCCCGTTATGTTGATGATGTCCTACAAATCACTTTACTAGCTTATCTATGTAGATGGTCGTCCGCACGTCCTTTTTCAGCAAAACAGTGCATATCCCCATATAGCTCGTCGAACTAGAACTTTCTCCGAGAAGCAGGAGGTAATGTTTTACTGTAGTCACCCCGTTTCCCGGATTTAAACCTTGTCGAATATGTGTAGGATATCATGGGGGGAAACAGTCCAGATTGCAGCATCCTCCACAAACTTTGGCGCAGTTAATCAACGAGGTTCAAGTTGCTTGGAACGAGGTGCCACAAGCAGATATCGACCATCTCATTTTGTTGATGCCTAAACGTGTACAGGAGTGTACTCGGCTACAGAATCGCCAAGCATATTATTAATTTTTTTTCGTATCCATGTTAATAACATTTCTTGCAAATGCTATCGTTTCAATTCTGATGTAGAACTATCACATTGCCAAAAATTCAAGTTAAACAAATGATTCCTACTGGGTGTAACACTTTTAATGTCACTAAGTACATCGCGAAGATGATATCATCACTACTACGATACAGCTAGGATTGGAAGGATAGTAACAATTAATTACTTGAATTGCAAATAGTTTAAATATAACATATTTAAGTTATGCATGTACATATCTATATACCGGGTGCGCCATTAGTGTGTCGGCGGAATTTAGCATGAAAACTACTAGAGATAGGAAAGTGATTACTACAAATTAATGGCCGGAAGCCTAGGTAACCATATATCATTGCAAAGGTATTTTAGGTGGCTATCTAAATAATTGCTAAAACATATAGCAAAGTATTGAATATAAAAAAGTAGAAGCTGGCTGCGCAAATTTGTAACACCCTGTATATGTGTAAATAATTTTAAAAAATGCGTAGTATAAAACTATATACGTACAGGAAATCTCACTGTCCTATCTCTAGTAGTTTTCATGCTAAATTCCGCCGACACACTAATGGCGCACCCGGCATACAAAGATACAAATTCGCAAAGTGTATGTAAACGTATGCCACGTATGTAAATTCTGCAGTGATATTTAATAACAATATACATACATATATTTAACAATTACTATTTTCATTTATCACTAGATATAAAAGTGATGGATGGCATGCGAAGCATAAAACTAATATCATGGTAATCTTCATTAACAATTTTATAATCAGTTGGTGGTTAGTTACAATTTTACGTGGGGACACACGTTGTCGCGTTCTTAAAGTGATCGTTCAAAGTGGGTAGAAAAGGAAAACTGTGACATATACGTTAACAGATGACTCTGTCAGGCGATCCAGTATACATATAAACGTTACTGTAAAATTATCATGCTAGATTTAAAAGAGCGTCTAGCGTCTGGAAAAATGTCACCAAGATATTAATTTACTAAGAAAGATTCTCAACTGAATGCTGAGTCATTATTCTGGTGAGTAAAATAAGCAGTCTGGGTAGAAAACACTTCATTAAGATTTTCACAAAAACAAATAACTTGCGAAGAAGAATAACACACATACACATTTAACATTAATTAATTGTTAACATAAATTAAACGACAATTGGTACTGTTTTAGACTATAACAAACAAGTAACATCTAAGTACATAAATATATAAGTATGTTTCGTTTTGCTTAGGGCCGCAAATATTTATTATACTAATCTAAAAAGATCAATGTCCAGATTTTATCTGTGTCACTGAAAGAAGACAATTGAGGAGCGTTCATGCAAAATCAGACATCTCCACTTTTGACCAAAATTTAGTTTGATATTTCGTAGTGTTCTTGGTCGTTTGTTTCGCTTACAATGGTCAGAATGATTCAAAGTCAGTTTAATCTTATAGTAATCTGAACCACAATATGGTCGTTCAGTCAAAATCATACATATCCAATTTGAAAATTAAACTTAGTATATCGAGCAAAACAGGACAGAAAATGTTTATCGAGGACATACCACAGACGCAAGAAGAAAAAGACAACGCAGAGCATAATAAAGGAAATGAAATTGTCTGTGACTGTTTGAAAGACGACCATGCCGTTGTTGTGCTTGCTGTTTCCTGATGTATTCTTCATTTCAATTTGTCAATAAAAATATTTCAGAGTACCATTTTTCTAATCTCTATTTCTCATAAAACAATAATAGATAGAATTAGGTACATGGGAATTATATGTTCAAACAAAACCAGACACACTTGCAGCAACACTGTGTTGCCAGTATTACCAGCAACACTTGAATTTACGCAAAACAATACATATCCACTAGATTTTTTTTTAATTTTGTCATCAAAGGATGCACATTTTTCCATAACCATAACAGTGTTCAAAATATTATTTGCTATACTACTTGTCATGTCAGTTGCACCATTATAATTGCAATACTCTCAGAATAAACTGTTTTTTTCGTTTTTCTCGAAACTACATTATGTGGACATGTCTGATTTTGCATGAACGCTCCTCAATTGTAAGTAACAATGATGCCGATAACTAACAGACTAATAGAGATACAAATGATTTTATATCTAATCTATCTACATATACCAGCAGTAAGCCAGAGTATTCAGGGGATAAGTCTCAGTTGAGGCATTGCAATATGTCTAGTTAGGATCGATTCCTCTGCCGACTACATTCTGCTAATGGTAAATAATTAACACCGTAATATTACTTAGAAGTTACGTTCTGGCAAAGCCTAAAGAAACATTATGTGATATGATTGAATATGGAGTACGGGCCAGCTCTTTACATCATCCCCTAACACCACGGCCTATTGTATTAGTTAATAGTATGTGTGGTACATCTCTTTCTGATAGACCTGTTAGTAGGTTGCTTGGCCCCAGCAATGACAGTCTCCGTTGTTCCAGTGCAGCGCAGTCAAATACAGCGTTATAGACTGTTTTCTCCTCCTCATTGCATAGTCTACAAATACGTTCGTCTATAGAGATGCAAATTCGATGCAGTAATCCTTTAGTCAGCCGTGTCCTGCTAGCAGACTCATTACAGTTCTAAACTCTACTCGGTAGAGTTAGCACATCTACTACTAAATGTTGAGAAGGCTGCCCCATCATAAGTTTCCTGTGTAACTGTCCTTCAGCGTTGTTCCAATCTACTTGGTGTGTTTTTGTAATCCACCCAGCCACTGCACCAGATACTGCAGTCTTAGTTATTGCAAAACCCGGTTCTGGTCCAGTGAATATAGTTGCAGAGCCTTTTCTTACCAGGTTGTTAGCTAATTCATTACCTGGTCCTTATGCTCCGGCACTCACACCAAAGGAACTTTATATGTTTTTCCATAATCCTCAGGCTTTCCAAGCAGTCTCAAGCTAGTTTTGACGCTATCTGATAAGATGCTGAGCTGACGATTAAGTTGTTTTTGTCATGCCCTGCACCTATCTCTCTTGCTAGTGTTTCCGCTTGATGTACGGTGGTATATAATATATGTACGGATATTGTTCATGATTCAAGTTTACACTATATGCACATAAGTACATACCTGCCCCAGAACCTGTCGATCTGTTTGACCTGTTTGCATATCAAACCTAGGTTCGATTGCGGGCTTCTGTTTTATTCTCAACTTATCCCAATCAAAGGCAGCTTTTTTGTCGAAGGAGAAGTTGTAAATCATTGTGTCATAGCCCATGTTAAGATAGGGTTTACAGCGGTAGTAGGATATCAAACGCGTTTGTATTTTTACCAGTTTTCATTGAAGAACTCAATAATTAATTTTGTTATTTTCTTGAGATGTTAGTAGTAGTTTGTAGGATTATAAATATGGGGAGCTTAAGTGGCAGTAGACGTTGCATAAGTTTGTGGGTTAAGCCGCAGAAGTAGCTAATAACAAACAAAACCATGTTTTAACTATTTCGAATTTCACGTATTGGTATAGTCTGTTTTGCGTGAGCTGTATTTGGTAATTTATGCCTATATTGGGGAAACAATTGTTTAGATAAGTAGTAGTAAGTTTGAATGATTTTTCTCGTCGTTCAGTTAGATATCGACAATTTCCGTCGCTATCACACGGTTTCACAAAAATACCGGCTTTGCCATGTTTATCACTATATATAATTTTTTAGAAAATATATTAGAATTAGATGTGATGTTTCGTTAGACAATAACAGTAACGTTCGTTTCATCTGATAGTTGTACACATACGTTTAGTTATGTCCGGTCTCTAATGGTATAGCCTGCTCTTGTGTCACCATGCCCATTTTATCCTAAAGGAAATATACATTTCAAACTGTGTAGTTTTAAAATATACTAACATAAAAGATATCTTAACCATAATTATTATTAGCACTTTAATATATAAACCATCGAAAATGTGATGCCCTTCCCAATACAACACTGATTCTATTAACTGTATATTTGCTTAAAATTTAATAATTTAGAACTACAATGCACGCAAATGAAGAATATTAACGAATAATCATCAAATTCTACTTTAAAAATATTATAATCAATCCAGTGCCTATATTGGAACTCTCAAAAGTAAGCGCTCTAAAATAATGATTTCAAAGATCTGCAATTAACTGGATTCGAAACAGAAGTAATGTGTTTATTGTTTAAACTTTCTTGGAAATCGTACGTGGTAGTAAATTGTTGAGGTTGAAATATATACTTAGTAAGTTTCAAGTGAATTCGTTTAAAACTTATTTTTGGTGTTTTTAGCGTTCAACATATAAAATATAATAAAATAAGTAAAACCAATGGTAATTCCAACAATATACATACATATATTTCATTTTTTTACATTTTCTACTTCTACGACGTCATAGTGTCAAAATATGCTGCAAATGAAAGAATATCATCACTATTATAAACATTTTTCTACATTCCGGCATCGCGAGTAAACAAATTGCACAATATTGTTACAAATAATCAAGTGTCATAAACGGCAAATAAAAAACAAAATCAATTCATATCCACTATTTCCTGAATTTTGCGGTATTTGAGATCTAACTTTCTTTCTAAGTACTTAAAGTCATATATCTCCTATTCGATGACTTACTTCCAAAATGACACTTTCGGAACCTCGACGGGAAGTTGAAAAAGAGAAACGCAAGTTTCTACCGCAAGGGATTCGGTAATGCCCCTTATTTGTTTTCAGCACAGTCAGAGAAGGTACAAATTATGTCTTTCTTACGGTATGATGATTTACTGACGTTTTCGTGGAAACATGATACGATTTCTACACAGAAACAAAATAAAGCAAAACATTTTTGTCCGATGTTCTTTTTGAGCTTGTCACATTAATTTTAAAATACACAATTTTAGTTTTAGGTTCAGAAGCTTTAAGGTTGTCGTAGTTAAGTACAGCCAGATTAGTTTGTACACATTAAAGATATGTGTTGAATGGTGAATAAACGCCCCTATAAGATAAGCAAACCAAGGGTAACTACTACGAATAAATTCGTCTGCGTATAAGCTTTATTATATTAAATACTAAACTTGAAGGTAAATTGTATGAATTAAGCGCAACCAGAAAATTAAAGGGAAAATAAAATAAGTAGGTACTATTATACAGAAGTACGGCAACATTTATATTATTTGGTTGAGATTTAGTTCTTTTTTCATACTCGCATGTATAATTGATAATACTCAACAAGTTGGCGCATGTTTTCGTTAATGCCAGCTCAGGTCTCTGAGAAAGTATCGGAGTAATAGAATTTTAACAGAAAAAGCGTCCATAGAATAATGTACATATGTATATGTATATATTGAATTATTAAAGCTATATCGTTAGAAGTTTTTTTTTCTAGAATTAATTATGAACCCCTTACTTGCATAGTTTGTGTGAAGTTTTGTTTTATATTTTACACCCTGCTGATGACAAGTGATGTTTAAATTGGCGCTGTGTTCAGATACATCGATGAATAAGTAAAGTATAAAATTGTTCAATTATATAATTATACAATAAGTGTGCATTTCTTATTTACTATGGACAGAAGAAAAGCTGTTATAGTATAGTAATATATTAGGTATGTTTTCTCCACTACCAAGCAGAATTGATTGCTACGGTAGCGCCTTATCATCTTAGTCATCACATAAAATCTACCTGTAACGTTATTTTTAAAACAGTTCCAATACAGTATACACTGGGAAAGCAACCGGAAGTGACCACCACGTAAACTTGAACATAACAGCAGTGCATTTCTTTGTTTTGCTATTACCCTTAACCGATATTGTATTTAGGTGCTCCTCTAATATTAACTGTAGAAGCAGTAAATAATATTTCTAATGCCTGATAACTAGCCTCAATTAATCAGTTAGTGGAGGAGTCATTACCCAAACTGTAGAATCTGGTCTGCAGAAAATCGACAAGATATTGCTCAAGAAGGTCTTCATGACAAGACACTGACTGTTTGGTGTGATTTTACAGCTGATTTATCATTGCTCCATATATCTACGAGGAAATGCGGAATGGAGAATCGGTACTGTACGTAACTGTAAACGGTGAACGATACGTGCAAATGTTAAAAGATTATGTTATTTCACAGCTGCAAAACGAGCACCACAGAATTGATAAGAACATTTTTATGCATGAAGTTCAAAGCTTTTCAAGATCGTGTGTTACTGGCTGTGAAATTATTGAAAAAGTTAGTTTAGAAGACGACCACCAACGCTACAAAAATTAAAAGAAAATATTACGGAATGCCATGGAGTTGGAGGAAAAAATGATAATCTTACAACAAAATCAAGGTCATATTGAACAATTTCCCTAACTGGTTTTCGACACAGTAAATTCCATTCCGTAAGCAATTAGATTTCATTAATTTGTGTTTATTAACTTTGTTGTTTGTTAAAACGTTATAATGATTTAAAATATGTGTATCTCTTACTTTATAGTAACTCCATATTTGAGTGAAACTAAATCTCGATACAGTAAGAGAATTTTTCAATAAATCTTAAGCTAGATTATTACCATAAAATTTTGACATCATATACTTAAGTATCTGAAAGCAAACTATCATTAACACAGGTCAATGTTAAGTATTAGTTGTGTTAGGTAAACTTCATATTCTTCTGTGTATTTAAAAAAAACCTCTATCTTCTCGTCCGTGCCTCCGGAACCGCCAAATGGCATATCATCAGACAGCACGGTCAGCCTCCACTACATCCGCTCATGTTGCCTCAGCTCTCTTTTTCAGCTCTCTCTCTCTCTCAGTTCTCTATGAGATATACCCAACTGTATGTACTTCAGCGCCAGATTCCAGTTTCTCTCAGACTCGATCATGATACTGATGACATTGCTACTGGTTGCCTCCAGTCCCAGTTCGCAGTCCAGTACCCTCTTAGCTTCTTTCCACTTTCCGCACATAAAAACGGCATGCTCCGGCAAATCCGGAGATCCGCAGTAAATACAAGCGTCATCCGGCGTTATATGCAACCTTTTGGTGTAGGAGCGGAAATGCCGTGGCCCGATAAAAATCGAGTCAGGGGATAGTCCGTTTTCCTGCATTCTACCCAGGGTATCAAATCGGAAATGAGCAGCTTGGTCCATGACGCGGCTTCTCCTTCATGCCAGATACATTGGGTAGCTTGCCTCGCTTCCTGCCGATCCGGGTTATGCATTGTATCCTTAACACGGAACATGTCGAGTTTTTCCTCCATCTGCAGTCGGATGGGTGGTATTCTGGTGATAACTTGTATTGCTATACAGTGGAGACAGTCCTGTAGGCACTAGATACTTTTAGTAGCGCTCTTCGGTGCACTCCTTCCACGGCGTCATTGTGTTTCTTACACTGCAGGGCATATGACCATGACGATTTGTTCTTTACGAAACCAAACTGCCTGTCGGCCAGCCCTCCTGCTTTTTCCAGCTCCCCCTCCAGCCTTTCTTTTATCAGTCGTTCGTACAACTTTCCAAGCACACTGAGCAGGCGTTCTGAGCTTTGATTACTTGGTTAAACACATCTAGCAGTTCGTCAGGAGCCACCGACACTAGGGCTTTAACGGCATCCGAGGTTAGGTGATCCGGTCCAAAAGCTTTACCGGCTTTAATTTATTGTGCAGCACTTAAGAGTTCCTCTTTGGTGAAAAGGGGAACTGCCTCATCCCTACGGCAGCGTCTTATCAAGGAGTCCTTGTGTGTCGAGATGCTTCTGTGTATTAAGAAGCAGAATATTTCAAATATTCTTCATGGCATACCAGTTACTTCTTGCAGCTTTGATTATGACTAAGCACTTATAAATAGAACACTCTATTCAATATATTTTAAATACATTTCAGCATATATAATACTAGTATTAATATGGACAAAGAAGTGTAGTTCCATTCGAGAAATATAGAGCGGCGGCACAGTCTCCTCGGACCGGAGATAGTTTTAAAGGGGAGGAGTAAGGGACGTACGTACGCAACCAACGGTCCAGACAAATAATCGCTGTTATGCCTGGTACTATTATAAACGTCTTACAAGAGCATTTAGGTTAAATGTCATTTAAAACTGTCATACATTACATACATTTCTCCTAGTTTTAACTGTCACTTAGTCTCCGGATGGTGCCTATGCATTTTGTTTTACATCCAAAATTTCTCTGGGCGCACGCACCTTCTACAGTTATCTACAGTCAACTGTCGGCGGCCTCTATATTTGTCGAAAAGAACTATTCTTTGCACGTATTTGATTTCAGGTAATATAATTCTCTCTCTCTCTAGTCTATATATTGTTTCTTCGCCTAATGTATTACTGCGCTACGATTGTTGACAATATAAAATGACTTGTTTGAACATTTGTGATTAATACAAACATTGAAAACGCAAATCTATTTGGATATGAAGAGCTTGCTTAAAAAAGTATGTATAAAACTTGATTACATTTTTGGAGTATTTATATTGTAATAATGTTGGAAGTGTACTTCTTTTAGAGTATAATAATCAAGAACCGTATTCTTAAAAAGCGCCTTTGGCTAAGCATGATTGTAACAATAAATTATTAAATTTATTCCAACAATTGGGAATGTTGCATACTTACGTATAATTACTTTCCATGTATTTAAGTAATCACGTCAACTTATGATAAGAATTTGGAAGTGAAAACACATCTATTGCATTAAAAAGGCCTTATCATCTTGGTTGTATGGCTTGGCCGTCGACAACATGTAATCAACGTACAGATGTTTAATGCTGAACGAGTCTTATTTACATATGGAAATTTACTTCATAAAAATTCTCAGAAACACGACACTTAAATAGCAATTAAGTGTAATAACGCTTTAATGTGTTTATTAAAAATACTCGTTCGGCCGTTCGAGAAGTTGACCCCTGGTTGCAAAACGAATATTTCGGACGCTTCCCTTCCAATTTTTTAAAACATGTCGGAATCGCAAACGCACAAAAACCAGTCAATACGTATTGTAGTTTATTGCACTTAATTCTTTCCAAGTTGGTCTTTTTTGTACGCCGTCCGCAACTCCGAACACGAAAGATCCCAATTGTCTCTGCAAGAGTCGAGGTAATAAAGAACAATCCAAACTGTCGGCATTCCCTGGAACTGACACATCAATTAAGAGTGATCCTGTCAGAAAAAATCAAAACATCAACTATAAACATTAAACAGTTCTTGTTGTTCCTTTTTTTGCGCCGCTAGTCATTTTGGTCACAGACAATGCAATAAAATTTTACGAGCAGCTTTGTGTTAGTGTTGTACCTCGCTTCAAAGACAATAAAGTTTCTGAGAGAACTCTGGTACCACTGTGATTGCTCATTGATACCTCTTTCTGCGGCAACACAGCAGACGGAAATAACTCATAATTATTTGCAGATTTCCTTCTATTTCTGCTTCTGTATCGCAGTGCATTTATATAAATACGTAGAAATTTATTTCTGTCTAAACAATATTGTTGTATAAGCACTCGTAAAATATATACTCGCATGTATGAACATACTATATTTGTAGCATTTGATTATGGCTATTTTTATTCGTTATAATTACTGTTTATTCCCTTCTTCATTTATTCTTACAAAACTTTGCATGTTTTGTTTGTTAGAAACATGTTTCAAGTTGAGAAATTAATGATATTTTAAATGTGTGCAGATCTTCTTTGCGTGTCATTCTCATTCCTCATAAAATAGTGCACACGAATATTTATCTACACACTACACACTGTAGCGGTGCCAAAATTCAACCAACCATACATAATAATCACAGAAACAACACGTTTGAGAAAACGTCTGTAGAATGTAGTTGTAAGTGTAGTAGAGTGTAGTTGTAGTATTCAAAGTTATTGTTTAAATGCACAACAACCTTACAGAACAGATTTGTAAGGCGGCCCCAAAATATATACCAAAATTAAAATGTAGTAGGTATATTAGATGAATTGATTTGATGAAGTCATCATATATGTGTCGTTAGGATTTAGTTCATGTATACCCTAAACTAATTTAATATGATAGACATAATTTATGCCGAAACGAGTGCAGGAAGTGGTAGTAACTAAGCAAAAGACGTTTCGTTCATTATCAGTAGCATAAATTTCAAATTGTTGCTATTTCAGCTGCTCAAAGTGTGACAAAGATTAAATGGTTGGTGGAGTTTTGTCGTACACACATACATATACCGTATGTTTACGGCGACCTCAATCAACTAAGAAAGAGACAGATACACAATACGTACGCCTGCAGATCCTGCCAGCGTTGTCTGTCTCTTTCTTAGATGACTGGGGTGGCCGTAAACATACTGTATATAACACACACCTGTTCACTTATTTATAGATATTTTTAACATGAGGTTTTTATTGTTGTTCTTTGCACGTTGTTATAGATACAGCCTGAATATTTGGTAGCGTTGATAGATTAGGTATGTTCTAGTCGTGAAGGTAACCTCCCGAACCAACGCAAGTTAACGTACGCCGCTGTACGGAGTGACCTATCATACTTCTTCATTTTCTCATCGAAGTTCATCAACAAAAGCGGAGAGAGCGGAGTATTGCTGAATATTTGGACTAATCATCTCGTAGATCTATTCCATCGAATTGAGATCTGACAGATGAGCAAGCCAGGGAAGCATCAACATGTGCTGGTGTGATGCACGTGCAGCTTAGTATGTTGTTTATATAACAGAAAGTCGTTACGTATTCTCCATGCGTAACATCTCACACAGAATTGGCAATTCTTCTTGGGCACTAGTGATAAGTCGCCAGCATATTAACTACCAATAGCTGTTGATTCAAATAATAAAAATGCAAAAATACGTATGGTACAAAACGCAAAATTGAATTCACGAACTGTGGCCATACATGGAAAAACCTCCAATTTCACATGTTTTACGTCTTTTTCCACCTCTTCATTCGACTGCACACAGATTTTCATAATGTAGTACAAATTTCGAATCAAAGCTTATAATTTATGTAATGTCAACAAACAAACAATGTTTGTACAATTACTAATCTGCATAACACTGAAGTATCGTATATGATTTTAAAACAAAAACATTATTTTAACTCAAATTATTAATTGTAATTATTGTTTCATTGTTGTTATTAGTCATTTTTATAAATTAATGCAATCAATACAAACAGTAGCATCTTGGCCGTACAATAAAACTCCGCCTAGTATTCTTCTTACATTCAATAACGATAACACACAAAGTGAGCTGCAGAAATAATAACAGCAATTAGAATAGCACTTCTCAAGATAAACATTTCATTGTGTTGAATGAATATTATTGACAATATGAATTACTAAATGTAAGCTTGGTAGTGAACTGGAAACAATTTTTACACATTCTAGTGTGTAAACAGTTTAATTGAAGTATGCTAGAGACAATGAATGGAAAGGTCCGACAATATTAACTCGACCGTAAGCAGATGTAAATGTCATCCGTAAACAATAGTGCTAGTGGATACGGAAGGATAACGACAGATGGCGCTACCGTTTACGAAAAAATAAATATCGAAACCGTGTAATACCTACACGCCTCACAGTGTAAACTTTACTTTAGTTGATTCAATATTTATACCTAACAGTGTATTCAAATTTACTTTTAAGTGATACGCTTTCTGTGCGATTACACACTTCGACTTGTTTGTTCTTAAATATCGTCTTCAAGTATTTGCATTGCTTAAATTGCGGCTTTTAAATCCAATTACAAGAAAAATAAAAGATAGATGCGAGGGAGAGAGAGAAAGGTTTTTGTTTAGGTAGTAGTGTACACGAATAACAACGCCGTTCAATCGAGTATTATTAAAATATATGGGTTGTTGATCAGATAATTGGTTAAACTGGATGCAATTAATGCATACGGTCGACTCTTGGTATCGTAGTTTTTGCCACTGTGCGCAGGTAAATAATTGCCTCTCCGCCGGCTGCATTTAAACTGGATCATTATGTGGATTTTTTAATTGCTCTGTGGCTATTTTATGAAGACATATAAACAGCATCGGTCGCAAATCACTCGTACCCATCATGTCTGCAAATTTGAAAGGCATTCAAAATAATTATTGGTAACTGATTATACAGGAGAAGGGTCAATAGCACCGTGTGACCATAAATGTTCTTTCTGAACTGTATTAACTCTTTACTGTCCAAACACACAGCAGCCCTACGTAAACAACGCAATGGTGTTGATTCCATTGATTTATGTTTTCACAAAATTCTAGTTTGAGCAATGATAACATCCGTAATGCAATTCAAATAACATCTTGTGATCCAAACGTAAAATGATAACTATAATTCTTCAGCAGTTGTGTACTAGATATTTTGCCGATTCTGAACAATTTTCGAACATCAACTTCTCTTCATATACAATACCTAGCCAATTTTATTGCATTATTAGGCCATAAGAACACATTTAAACACACTAACTAAATTGCAAGATCTAGCGATAAGTCGGCAAGTAATGCAGATATAGAAGGCTCTACAGTTGGTACAATCGAAAATAATTTACAAACGCTTGTTAAGACATCTTACGTTTCGCTAGTGTTCCTAGTAAACCACTAAGTTTTAGGTACTAGGATGTAGTTTGTTTAAATGTTTGAGATGTAGAATTTGTGGAATTTCACATTGGAATATTGGTTAGAAACTGTTCTAGGTGTTTGTAATGATTAGAGATCGGTTAGTTTCAAACTACATAATTTATTTTGTTTATCGTAAATATCGGGCGACTACAAGGAAAACTGTGTCTTTGGTTAAGATTGTACCTCACTGTGATAGGTGGCATAGATAAAGGGTTGATAGCCTTGAGCTCGTGAAAGTAGTGGATGTTGCAGCACCACGTGATGCGTATGCAAGTTTCGTGAACCCAAGGCATGTGAATCTATGACATTACTCATCATCGCCAGCTGAAAAACTATTCTGAGATGAACCAACAACTCAAGCACTACGAAATTGTAATTATTGGGCCTTCCAAGTTTCAACTATTACGGTAGTATAATGTATAAATATGTAACATTAGCAGGTCAACGTGCTCGGCAACATTCGACTGTTCAGCGATAATTGACTGTCTAATCTGATCAGTCTATGTACGTCGGAATGAGCTTGCTACATGTGAAAGCTTTTTGAGTAGCTTTTCCACTTTTTAGATAGTTATATCTATTTTGTTCGTAAAACAAATAAATAATTTTCAAAAAATTGCAAAGTATACTCTAGAAAATTATACTTGCATTGGACGCTGCAGTGGTAGATGGTAGAGTGGCTCTAAGAGATTATTACATCGGCCCAAAATTATTTAAAGGTTCTTCTTTGTACTTCTCAAAGAATGCATACCGAAAACATAATAAAATCACATCTTAATTTACAATGAAAAATAGATAACTAAATAATACCGCAATGGAAATTTGGTCGGTAATGAACTTGAAGATAGAAAGGCTTAGTTCATTGTTGTAACGGAAAGCGTTCCTAAAATACCATTATAAAATTTATCACGGTTCCCACTTGTCTAGAGCCCCATGGTCATATGAAAGAATAGCGCATTAGATATCCGGAGAATCGGTGAATGTACACGTTTATTATGGTGTTTCGACAACATCTGATCAGCGTCGTAAAATTGAGTAAACATTTTAGTCGATATTGAGATGTAAATTGGTGGCTCGGACGTTCTGTTCGGTGTTAATGCCTGTGTTTGTAGAACTTGATTCCGTAATAGAGCCACATTCCTCTGGATTCCCGAGAGTTTCATATTCACAACACACCAAATTTATGTGCTGCTACAGGGAGTATTTTAAAAATATTTTAAATAATTGCTAGTACTATCTGTGTGTATGAGTGTATGTGTTGTAAGTAGATACAAACATTATGTATTTATGTATATGTTCCTGGTGCCTATGGGGTCCACGTCAACTGATATAATTATATATGCGTAACGGATAAAAAGTCTTATCGTTTAATCGAAATGTTGCAGATTTACAACAGGTTCGTATTTGATCTTAGTATATACATATAAACACGTTGATTAACGCAACGCACTACGGATTTTCGATATTAATAGTAATTTAAAAATGTTGATAGTAATCGTAGTCATTTATAACAGCTAGTTATCTTAACGTTGCATCAAATTAGGGGAATATATGTATGTATGTTCTTACTACAAAAACCTTTTGTCTCCATTATATGTATGTACATATATGGGATTATCGTAAAGTAAGGGACGTTAAGTAACTTTTTAACAAATTAAATTGCTCGATATGACCTCTATTTTGTTGTTGTAAGATTATCATCCTTTCCTCCAAATTGTATACAGCATTCTGTAACATTTCTGGTTGAATTGCACCAATTCACTCCGTAATATTGTCTTTTAATTCATGTAGCGTTGTTGGTCGTCTTCTAGACACTAAACTTTTCAAATGACCCTATGAGTAATCCGCTGGGTTAATATCACGTAGTCTTGGTAGTCATGAACTTGCAAAATATAGGCTTGAAATACGATTTCGAAAAAGGTTAACAATTCTTTTACTGGTCGGAAGATGTGCGGGTGTGCTTCATCCTGCAAAAATACTATGTTTCCAAACCGTTGTATATAGCACTTGCCATCGCTTGGATATCGCATTTGCAATGCTGATTACTGGTGGATTACCTCCTGCTATGTCCTGATTTTTATGAAGAAAGTTACCAACTTGGACAGCATTTGGTTTTCCTGATCTTGGCAGGTCAGCTACAGATCCTGCTCTTTCAAATGTTTATATCAAATTGTCGTACGCTTTCACTTAACCGCTGAATGGATTCAATAATATTTTTGATTACTGTGTCAGCAGTTTATATACAAACTCTTGAAGCGTAGATTATACTGTTACTAATACGCTGGAACTGGACCCATGGATCCTAGTCTGTTAACATACATCGCTATTGTCAGATCATCAATTGCGCTAATAATATCCATATGCATTATCTAAATTCATCAGAAGTTATCTAATACTTTCATAAGAAGATTACCGACTACTCTGTAGATAATTTTCTAAAATTGCTGCCAATAAAAAGATAAAATCTAAGAACCGTTTCGGTTGTAAACAGTAAAATTAAAAAACAGAAAATGTTGGTTTACAACAACCAAATTGATTAATCTCAATATAAAATCGAAGCTGTATGAAATATAGTTAAGCAAAAAATAAAACAGAAAAACATGGTGTACGTGCAAATTAAATGAGACATAAACATAGGTACACTAGCGACACTTTCTAATTGTACGATATAAAGCATAAAGTAGAGCTTACATATGTAGCGTGGATAGTAGACAGTTTGTATTCACTGGCTCCGTTAAAATATGTAAAGACAGATGTCCGGTCTTTGCGTTTATATATTTTTTACTGTTTTTGCTGATTTGCGAATGTGCAAAATTGAAGGCATCTATTATTTGTAGAAAGAAATTTATTTGATATGTGACATATTCCGATTAAAGCAGTATTGAATTATTTCGCCGTTGTTTTGTAGATTAACTAGAACTAGAATTAAAGTAAAGGCACGTTAATTATGCAATAAAAAAAAGTATCATTATTACATTTATTTATTTGGTATGTATTAAGATAACAATGAAAGTATAAAAATTCAGGATATTGAACGATATTGTAATAAGGACTATTATTTTTCAATTTTTATCGAGATCACCGATGCTTGTTAGTAATGAGTCCATCCCCCATTATTTTGAATTACTTCTTCCAATCTTGACGGTATAGACTATTAATGTGTGGCAAT
>ML217285.1:233-12565 GCA_004785975.1 Popillia japonica
TTACAAAATTATCAATTTAGGAATATATAAATGATCCCTTGCATTAAGCATAATTGTGTACCTTCATATGAAACTCGATTCGATACGAACTATATTACATCTATAAACAGTAATTTACATATAGTTGACCATATCATTACTGCTTCGCATACGGATATCGCTGTAAAGCATACTTTTACCGAGTTTTATGGCAGTTTGAGTCGGTTTTAAATCAACCCACTATACATATCATGCATAAAGAGAAACATTAAGCTAAACGTAGGTATATATCACTCAATGTAAAGTTTTAGTGTAGGTTGACATAACATGTTAATTGCCATTGTTAGGAAATACGTAGCTAATTTATTTACAAAATCAATCGAGGCAACATTAATAGCATAAACAACAAAAATTCATAAAATGGGAACGCGGAATTTCCTCGAATTTCGTAATCGGTTGTTTGGCTATACAAAGGTTAATTCCATTCAATCGTGCAAGTAGCATTGTCCAGCATCCTATAGCGATTGAATTCGCATGGTTTTGTATTGTTTCCGTTTCATTGTATGATTTTTCGATATGCACGTATACGCTGGCCCCCTCCTCACATTTCAAGTATAACTAGAATTGATTATATGTACGCACATCGAATGTACAAAGTGCGATTTCACTTTTATTGCGAATTTTGCGCTCTATGTTCTAGGTTGTATAGAATTTTCGCGTATTCTCTTTTTTTAATTATCTATTTCTATTTTTTGAACTATCATGTGGCAGTATGCAGTTGGTAGCGACAGAATAGAGTGATGATAGGTCAATTGGTGAAGTAGATGAAGCGAAAATTATTAAACTATTGAGGTGATTTTTAAAAGCCAAATAGACGGAGGTTCTAAAAACTCTGGAAGAGTCTGAAATTATACAAAAATCTTTTTTTGGAAAGAAAATTCCCAGTATTTTCGCCATACTATAAAATTCAACAATCGAAACAAAGTTGCTATCCACCCCCAGCATCAATAGAAATTACAAATACGTAATCGGCGTCTGTCAATGACAATAGATCTCAATCAAAGCATTACTCCGCCAAGAAAAAAGTACTTACGTAACGCTAGTATCTACTAACTAAATTTAGTTTTCTAGAACGCGCACTCGATATAGTCTGTTTACGATGACAAACGAACTACGTCATCAAGACACGTCATAATGGCAGTACGCATTATTGCAAAATCTTTTCTCTAATAGGTTATGCATTAAACACACGGTGGACACCTTTGCATAGAAAAAAACGGACTATCCGAGTATATAAATAATAATTAGTTCGTTTTACTTTATTTAAAGCTAACATGTATAATTCCACGTCTAACTCCATCTTATATGCATCGAGCGATGATTACCTACATACATACATAGTAATAGTAGGTACCCTTAGATATAAATCTTGCTATAATTAATAAGAAGGTGGTTAATCATAGCCATACGTTGTACGTGTTACATTAAATACACATACTAGAAATTCACTGGTTTGCATCCATGCAAATCCGACAGTATGTAATGCCTATAATAACTCAGGAGTTATTAACTTCCACACACAGCATTCTATATGTTTCGCCTTAATTGAAATAGAATTTTCCATTACGAGGAGGAACGTTTAGCCCAATACGGGAATATTCAATTTCATCCACACTAGGTACTCTGTTTTGTGATTGAAAAAGATAGCTTGTTGTAAAAATACCTTGTGCGAATATGTATATGTATGTAGGTACAGGCTCGAAGATTAATATGTTTTCATATTGCGTAATTTATTTCTGTGTAATTATAGTCTGTTGGAGGACGTGCTGGTGTATGTTGATTATGCGATGATATTAAGGTCACTATAGTGCTGTGTTAAAATAATGTACATACATACATATGCAGATAAGACGATAAGATAAGCGGTTTCTTTTAATAATTGGATGGAGTATGATTACAACGTAATTGTACATACATACATATACTTATCGTCGGTTGGTGTGTGTTATAGAAATTGCATTTTCTAGATTTTATTGTCTAAAAATGAAAGTTGTTTCAGTCAAGATTTAGTGTACACTCAAACGTCACTAAACATCTAGCCATGCCTATCAACAAGATTATATACAGACAATGAGATTCAGTGATATGTAGGATTATGTTTACAATATAGTGGACAATTTAAGATATTTTGAAATGTAAATATAAGCGTAACACTAATGCTCCTTATATCAATGTATTTTTTTTGTCAAGCTTTAACAATTCTGTTCGAGGACTAGGGAAAAGCATGGCAAAAAAACCTAGTTAGAGCTTAATTTTATAAAATTCAGGCGGGATTAGGTGATTAAATTATTATAAATAAATACTTAAATTTTCTATATCTGTTCTAAAATTGACCGCGATATTTTCTTTTTTAATGTATATCATTTCATATATTAATCTTTTTTTATAACTATCTTCTTTTTTTTAAATTCTAACATTTTCAAAATCAAAGTTATGTCGTAATTCTTTAGAATGCTTAGACAAAGCAGTTTCTGCGGTTATGTTATGCGTTACAGTGTATTGATGATTATACATTCGTTTTTTTAAATACTGTCTAGCACTTGCCCTACGTAACATTTATTACAGTCTTTGCATTCTGATTTATATACGACATTACTTTGATTATCTTTTTTAATCTTAGTTTTTAAATTTGTAAATACCTGTCTGTTATTGTATGGTGTAATTGTATGTTTATATCTGATTTTTCAAATTCATATTTAATTTTGTCACTTAAGTCGTTAATGTATGGAATTGTGTGATATATTTTACTATTTTGTTTATTGCTTGTGTTTTATATTTTATGCATTCGTTTTTTTATTAATTTCTCGTAAAATTCTGGACTTGGATAACTATTTTTGTCCAAAATTGAACTAACTTTGCTTAAATTCTCTTTCCTAAAATCAGGATGTGCTAATTTAATAGCTTGGTCACCTAAACTATTAATTACGCTTTTTCTAAAATTTACAGAAGTGTTGGAATAGTAGTTTAGGTGTCTGTTGCTACTAGTGTCTTTTATGTACCAATTCGTTTTTATGTTCGTGTTATTATGTATTATTTTAACATTTAAAAAATTTATAGAATTTTGATTTTCTTTTTCAAACGTAAATTTTAATCTGTCATGATAGGAATTAAATGTGTGTATAACATGATCAATTTTACCTAACGGTATGCAACATATGCAATCATCTACATACCGCTTGTAAAATTCAACATGTTGGCTGCAAAACTTTGCTTAAATTCTACCTATTTTCAATACAAAGACACAATACACAAACAAATTTTTGGAACTGCAATGGGTTCTCCATTATCTGCAGTGATAGGAAATTTAGTAATGGAGGATCTTGAGCAAGATTCTTTGACTAATCTAAATTGTCATGTTGAATTTGATCTTTGTTCGAATTGCAGTGTTATCATTGACCTAAAAAAGTGGAAAAACTATCTGGATAATAAGATATCAGATTTTTTAAATTCTTGTTTAATTTTGTCACTTACTGGTTGATGTAAGGAATTGTGTGATATATTTTACTATTTTGGTTTGTGCCTGTATTGTATATTTTATGTATTCGTTTTTTTATTAAGTTTTCGTAAAATTCTTTTGGATAACTATTTTTATGTAAAATTGATCTAACTTTGCTTATATTCTCTTTTCTAAAATCAGGATGTGCCAATTTAATAGCCTGGTCAACTAAACTATTAATTACGCTTTTTTTAATTTACCAAAATGTTTGAAAAGTAGTTTAAGTGTCTGTTGCTACTAGTGTCTTTTATGTACCAATTTGTTTTTATGTTCGTGTTATTATGTATTATTTCAACATTTAAAAACTTTATAAAATTTTGATTTTCTTTTTCAACCGTAAATTTTAATCTATCATAGTAGGAATTAGATATGCGTATAGCATGTTCAATTTTACCTATCGGTATGCAACATATGCAATCATCTACATACCGCCTGCAAAATTCAACATGGCATTTTAGTTTATTTAATGAATTTTGCTCAAGACTCTCCAATACTTAATTTCCTATTATAGCAGATAATAGAGAACCCATTGCAGTTCTAAAAATTTGTTTGTATATTTTGTGGTTGTATTGAAAATAGGTAGAATTTAAGCAAAGTTTTGCAGCCAATATGAACCCATTTTTTTGGTAAATTTGTATAATGTTTTATTAAATCCCATTTTTTATCTATACTAAATAAAGCTAAATCTAAATATACATTAGTGTATAATGATACCACATCTAAACTTGTTAATTCGTAATTATGTGGTACCATTTTTTTATTTACGAATATAACAAATTCCCACGATTTTTTTTATACTGTTCCCCGAAATTCCAATAATATTACCAAGAATTTTGGATAAAAATTTTGATAAATTGCAATTTCAAAGCTATTGACGATTGGCTAAGATTAGTTGTGGCGGTAAGTTTCAATTTTCACTGAAAAAAAAAGCCGACTGGTGTTGAAATAGTAAGAGAACCTTTCAACAAACTGCTAATGACAATGAAAAAGAAGTCTGTACAAACACACGAGTGTACAACTGTAATGAACTGCATCAATGCTACTAGTAGTCCTAAAATGAACCAGTGAAGATAAAATCTGTGCTAGTAAAATCGTTACAAGTACAAAGGAACGCAAAATATGGATCAATCATCAATCTTACTTTTTTGATTGGCTTCATAATGGTTTTTGTTCCCAGTTTGCAGAAATCTACGAAACGTGCCCATCAAGAACCTAAAACTTTGCTACTTTTGGATAATTGCTCAACTCATCCATCTGTCGGTTATTTTAGGTAAAAATGGCAAAATTAGAGCTTCTAAAAAGACGATTGCTTGTAGCTCAAGGTATAATTAATGTTGTAGTTATTACTAACATTGGATATTAAAATCAGCACATTTTTGAAAGTAGTCATCAAGGACTTTGTTTGCTTAGATCACTGGTGAGTTGATCAGGCATCTGCTTCTCTTCACTACGACCAATGAAATCTATTGTGAATACCCTTAACATTCTAGTCCCAACCGATTTCCAAACGGCTGAAAAAGTTTTTTGATTTTTTAGGGATTATAGCTCGACCGGTTAAGATGGTGATGGTGTTAAGTTCTTTTTTTGTTGATGTCTAGAAGAGATTTAGCCATAGTGCTTAGTTTGGCTTAGGTTAGTGAGGAATATTGGACGTGTGTGTGTGTGAATCAGTCTTCTGGTTTAAAGTTTGTGTTTCGTTTCTGTCTAATGACGCCTGTCGGGGTCTGATACAATGGATCTGATTGCAGCTAATTCAAATTAGTATCTAAGAAAATACTCAGCTTTAACAATTTCCATAAAACACATATGTCATTCATGTAGTTGGTAATTGACATTTAAAAATCTTTACAATAAATCTTCTTTTTCTTGGTGGATTCTTCTGGTGTCAAATTAGAGAGTGGAGAACGGTTGCACTCTTTGCAGCATTATATAGAAGAATTTGAGGCACATTTTCCAAATTTACCAACAATATATGACAGTTTGCGGCAATTTAGTCAAGAGTGAGTGGCTAAATTCCGTGAAACTGAGTCTATGTCCTAAAAACCAGATGCTGGTAGACCACTAAAGGGGACATTTGAAAATATAGTAGATGTTAAGAAACGAATAACTCAATCGCCTAAGTAATTGATGCATAAACTTTCACAACAAACACAACTGTCATATGGAACCTGTCAGAGAATCCTTAAAAAAGATCTACAAAAATTTCCATACAAATTCCATTATGCGCAAGAGCTTTTACCAATTGATCACGTAACTAGACTTACTTACTGTCAGTGGTTCTTAGGTATGATTAATAAGGATGACGTTTTTGACAAATCCTTCTGCTCCGATGAAGCATTTATTCACTTATTAGGATATATAAATAAAGGAACAATGCGCTTTTGGACTAATGAAAATCCAGATGAAATTGAATCTTGAAACGCCCAATTAAGCGATTGATTTGCTGTTTCTCGTAGACGGATTATTGGTCCAATATTCTTTAATAATATAATAAATGCGGTACGATGTCGTAATAATTTCCAGCAAGATTATGCAACTGCGCATAAGGGCATAAGACAAGAGAAACTGTCAAAACGATAAACCCTAATCTGTCGTCAGTATAACATAACCTCTATCATACACACAGGCTGCATAATAAGTCAACTTACCTTATAGTACCAACTTAAGTTTAAAAAAGAAAAATGTCATCGTGACATTTTAATAATAATAATAATAATAATAATAATACGTTTATTGTCCAACAGATTGCCAGTTACAGGACAACAAATTTAAATATGTAGGTACATACAAAAGATAATTAAATAGAAACAAAATTAAATATTAATTTTATTATAAAAAATGTCGTCATAGTGCAGATCAGCAGAGCGGCACATAATAGACAGAGGTGAAGCTTGCAATAAATTGGTCCTAGAGAAGGGTAAAGCAAAGGAAGAAGAGCAACGAGAGGAAAGTCTTGGGATACGGAAATTTAGAGAGGCAAGAAGAAACGGATCGTCGATAGCGCCATGCACCAATTTCCATATAAAACGAGCTCCATGGCATTCACGGCGACAAGTTAAAGACTCCACTGCGTGTCTATCCAATAAAGTTATGTAATCCGTTCCCTGCTGTGGATAAACACCATCCGCCTTGAAAGAGAGGTATTTGAGGAAACGTCGCTGAACTTTTTCAAGCGAAAGTTGAAGATACACATAACGAGGAGACCATACCTGTGAGGCGTATTCCAACTTGCTCACAACGAAACTGAAATATAATTTTTTCAAGAGTTCACTGTTCCGAAAAGATTTACAAGATCGGATAAGAAATCCCAGCGTTTTTGATGCTGACAAACAAAGATTGGCAATATGTGGTGCAAAGCTCATTGAGCGATCAAACAATACACCGAGATCCTGCACTGATTCAACTTTCTGCAACACATCATTGTCCATCAAGTAGGCGGTGAGAATTGGATCAACCTTTCGAGTGTACGAGATGAAACAACATTTATTGATGTTTAATTTTAAATTGTGTTTAGCACACCAGTCAGCCATATAATTGATGTTGTTTTGTAGAACTAGAACATCAGCCAAGTTAGTGATAGAAGTATAAATTTTGATATCGTCAGCATAAGCAAGAACTGGACACGAGAAACTTTGCAATAGGTCATTAATATACAAAATGAAAAGTAAAGGTTCCAAATTAGATCCTTGAGGAACGCCTGAAGACGGAAGGAATTCGAAAGATTTAAAACCATTGTAATGTACATAGTTGGATCTATTACACAAATAAGATTCAATTAATTTTAGTAAAGAAGTAGTGAGGCCGAGACAACATAATTTCTAGGGCAAGACACCGTGATCAATGCTGTCAAAAGCGCTGCTAAAATCCGTATATATCACGTCAACCTGGCCCCGTCTGTCCAGATCCTGACAAATAAATTGTGTAATATTGACAAGATTGCCGACTGTTGATCGTCCACGTACTTTGTCGTCCACGTATTTTGACATATTATAAGCACGATCAGTTTATTTAAAGTAACAAAATAATCAAAATGGGACATTATTTTTGCGGGTAACTGTACATTGTGGTTTCAAAACGGTTTCCTCCCGTGTCATTATGACATACAAGTACACAAACTAATAAGGACATAAGCAAGCACACGCGGTTTAGCTAATAGCACCATATAGTCGACCTCCCTGTCTTAATTATTTTACGTAAAATAGTTTTAGCATCGTAATATAACGACAAACGCTGATAGACCGATTTCATAAGCTTTGATCGATCCTTTCATAATAAACCGCGCACGATCCTTTGCCGTGACTCATCTACGAGTAAGTACCCCGGCATAAATACTCAAACAATAAGATTAAAACGCCAACCTTTAGCTTCTCACGTATTTGATATACCGTCTGACTGTTAATTACCTACCTAGCAAAACGGAATGTAGAAATCGATTATTAAAACAACGATCACATACATATGTACAGTCTGTTTCAAATTAAATGCGAATCGAGGATATTGTTTGCAGTTACCCGGTTCGCGGTGCTGTATTGTGGGTGATCTACACTTCTTCATACATAGTGATGCGTAGTTCATGATTTTTGACGTCTAACATTCACGTAATATCTCAATTTATACTTTAGCTATATTGGTTTTTATTATTTTAAATGCAATATATGTAATTATCGTCATTTATAATGTGTCAAAACATCGTTATCGATAAAACACAAAGTATTGTGAAATATATCGTGCAACTGCACGTATTTGAAGGTAAACTTGAAAACTAGATATGTTCTTGGTTAATAAAAGTAGAAAAAGTATTGTCTGTAGTCTCATTATTATAATTTCAAATACGTACTACGTAACACTGTTGATTTGTAATACATTTGATTATCGTAACGATCGAAGAGAGAATTATAGAGCTTCTCCGATGGAAAACCTATGTTATTATTAATTATTATTAAAATTAAACATTTCGTGTAGGTATCTGTTAAGAGATAGTGGTCTTCTGAAGTAGCTTGCTTAAATGCGGAATAATATTGTATTAGAAAAACAGAATGCGGATATTTCTATTGGAAATCGCTGACACGTCATCCTTTAAAATCTCGAGTACTTACCTACATAAATAGTAGCTTCTTTCTGGTTACGCACAAAAGAATGCTTGCGTAGCATTTTCATATTATATAGAAATGCTATTATTTTATGATGTTGAGAATGGCTATCTTTAATAATCAAATTTGTCGTTTGATGTTTTTGTATATTGACTAAAAATAATGAGATGAAGCTTTTTTTTTAAATAATACTTGGGATAAGCTCCATACAAAAATGTTTATGGAATTATATATTATGTTAAACAATAAAAATTATTTTTGTATTTAAAACTCCGGATCATGCAATTATATAAGTGTATGTGTGCAGTACTATTCGCTTTTAATTTTAGAGAAAATTATAAATAATAGATCTGGAATGTATCTATTCGGCTACTCCCAGGATTTATTTCGCATTAATGGTAAACAAAAGCAATTATATGTCACACATGATAAAGATACTCTCCACTGTTGGGACACAGTATACCTTTGTTTACCAGAAACAATTTGATTATAGATTGCGTAGTGTTTTATATATTATTTAGAAATAGAACGGCTTTAATTTGGTATTTCTCTGATTTTAACATTTTGATCGGAAAGCTTGAAGGGAATCTTATTGTAGACAAACTTTATTTACATATCTGCCTAAAATAGTACTTGCGGCGTCTTTGTAATATTTGTGGCAGATGTAAATTGGAGACAGAAGATTCTATATTGTTCACTTATGTAATACCATATGTGAGCATACAGTTTCCAGGGCGCAGAGTTTTGCTATTTTTTGTTAAGCTGTAGAAATTCAGGTGTTAAGATTCAGCCTTTTAATTAATCAGCAGACGAAGAAAAATGCCGCGTCTTCTCCGACAAAAAGCTATTTCGACAGAAGATAAAGCAAAATTAAACGCACTGCTGCAGATAAATATAGCAATAGCCGCCATTGCCGATAAAGTTGGTTTTTCATCAGAAAAAATCACATTGTCCCAATTATGACCGATATTTGTTTGAGCAAAGGCCAATCTACAGTTTGCGTGCCTTGGCGTGAAATGTGGCTTTTGGGCAGCATGTCGACTCCACAAGCCTGCGTCTCTCAATCGTCTCCATACAGTTTGCCGAGAACAGTTCAAATTTAAACGCTGACCAACAGTTCTTGTGGAAGTAAATGGATGCTCGCCAATAAAATTTCTTATATTAACCAAATCTTCATCAGCGACAATTCGTTTTCTCCCGCAATTATTCTTGCGTTTGTTAGCGAATGGATTCTGCTCTTTCTCAAGTTTCTGTTGCCAACGGTATACTTATGATACCTCTAGATAGGGACAAAATTCAGCATTGCATAAATGCTAAGTAATAAGTAGTACTAGGGCGAAGAAGATAGTAACACTGTTGATTTTTCACATGGCTTAAGGAAAACAGTAAAGGAAAAACTTTTGTATAAGACCTTTGTCAGCACATATTCTCATCTACTGACCTTCCGACCATAACCTATGTTACGCCGCACCGGTTAACCACCCGGTTAATCAATTTGAATGAAACCGGTTCAATATTTGTGAATGAAATACTGCTTATATCATTGCATTAGGAACTACAAAAGACTATTATTTACTGATAAACCAACTTTATCGGCAATTGCGGCTATTGCTATATTTCTCTGCAGCAGTGCGTTTAATTTTCCTTTATCTTCTGTCGAAATATCTTTTTGTTGGGGAAGACAGACACAGCATTTTTCTTCGTCTGCTGATTAATTAAAAGGCTGAATCTTAACACCTGAATTTCAACATCTTGAGAAAAAATAGTAAAACCTTGTGTCCTGGAAACTTTGTTCAAAAATATTATTTAGTGAACAATATAGAATCCTGTGTCTCCAATTTACATCTGCCACAAATATTACAAAGACGCCGCGAGTACTATTTTAGGTAGACAAATAAAGTTTGTCTACAGTAAGATTTCCTTCAAGCTTTCCGATCAAAATGTTAAAATCAGGGAAATACCAAATTAAAGGCATTCTATTTCTATTATTCTTCTATTAATAATATATAAAACACTACGCAATCAATAATCAAATTGTTTGTGGTATACAAAGGTATATTGTGCCACAAGAGTGGAGAGTATCTTTGTCATGTGTGACATATAATTGTTTTTGTTTACCATTAATGCGAAATAAATCCTGAGAGGAGCCGAATAGCCGAGATCTATTATTTATAATTTTCTCTAAAATTAAAAGCAAATAGTACTGCACACATACACTTATATAATTGCATGATCCGGAGTTTTAAATACAAAAACAATTAGTCTTGTTTAACATAATATATAATTCCATAAACATTTTTGTATGGAGCTTATCCCCAAATATTATTTAAAAAAAAAGCTTCATCTCATTATTTTTAGTCAATATACAAAAACATCAAACGACAAATTTGATTATTAAAGATAGCAATTCTCAACACCTTGTTAAAATAATAGCATTTCTACTACTATCTCTTAACAGATACCTACATGAAATGTTTAATTTTAATAATAATTAATAATAACACAGGTTTTCCATCGGAGAAGCTCTATAATTCTCTCTTGATCGTTACGATAATCAAATATATTACAAATCAACAGTATTATACATAGTATGTATGTGAAACTATAATAATGAGACCACAGACAATACTTTTTCTACTTTTATTAACCAAGAACATATCTAGTTTTCAAGTTTACCTTCAAATACGTGCAGTTGCACGATATATTTCACAATACTTTGTGTTTTATCGATAACGATGTTTTGACTCACTATAAATGACGATAATTACATATATTGCATTTAAAATAATAAAAACCAATATAGCAAAAGTATAAATTGTGATATTAGATGAATGTTAGACGTCAAAAATCATGAACTACGCATCACTATGTATGAAAAAGGATAGGTCACCCACAATACAGCGCCGCGAACTGGGTAACTGCACACAATATCCTCGATTCGCATTTAATTTGAAACAGACTGTACATACATAGGTACCACCTACGTACTAGCTCTAGCATGAACCTCTCACTTAATAAATCAGAATGAAAATAGTAGGATCTCTATGATTTCCAACGCAATAAACATGTATGTAGAATCTAAACCTAAAATGATGGGATTTTAAACTATCATAAAAAAGTAATCATCTTTCCTTCAAAAGAAACGTACTACATTGAAATAAATATTATACACAAAAGAAATGCGAAGCGCCTTCGCAATATTGTATACGTCCTATCGGATTAATATTGCCAAGATTTTCCTTTTATATTGAACCGACGTTGCAGATGATGAAGTCTATCGAATGTTTTAGACAGTTTTCTGTTTTTCTTCTTGTTCGCTATTCGCGCAGGTAGGCTAAGATCGGTACTTTTTATTCAAAACTTTCGTCAAATTTTCTTATATCCGTTCGTATACATACATATAATGGAAAAGCACGTGTGTATAAAAACTCGATCTTTCATTCGTATACGAGATATAAGTTGCGGAAAAAATTGCAAACACCTAGATACATATGTATCGCTGTATCTCATATGCGTTTTTTCGTACCTATGTCAAAGAATTCTTTCCTATGCGTAGTGGCAAAGAAAAAATATTCATATATATCGTGTGGTGATAAAGTTTGGAACCAAGCTCTTACTTTGGCGTAGAAGTTTTAGTTGTAACATCATTTGTTTTTCCGCGATGAGGTCATCGCCATTTTTTTTAAATGGCAACCCTAATTTTTTTT
>SMLS01059241.1:0-33506 GCA_004785975.1 Popillia japonica
ATCTTTGTTAGTGGCAAATCTTTGTTGAATACATATGCTTGTTCAACTTAGAGTTAATTTATTGCAACTGCAAAAGCCTACAGCTCAATTTTTCAGAAATGTCTTCATCTCTACCTTGACCTTAATCGATGGGATGACTAATAACAAAATCATGGAGAGGTAGCTGTTCAAAAATTTTCTTTATTTGTTCTTATATTGGTACATACATTGGCCAATGTATTGTCTTTAATTGCCTCTTGAGATGTCAAAACTTAGTTGGTACTGTTTATATTCAATGTTACATTAGAAAAAAGCACCATAAAAACTCTTTTCTACAAAATATGTTAGAAAGCAACTTAGAGGTTGTGGTAGTTAATCTTTATTAGTGGCAAATCTTTGTTGAACACGTATGCTTGTTCAACCTAGAGTGAATTGCTTAGTCAAGCTTGTCACAAAAAAAAATCACTATTTTATGAATACACATTTAGAGAATCTGCAGTAGTTAAGGATCTAAAAGCCTATCTCAATTCACAGCTCAGTTTTAGTAATTAACAAGGCCCGATGCGGTACCTCGTTATACGCAATTGTTGAAAATTGCAAATATCATTAAATGCTTATACTCTACTCGCGTAAGGTCAAGGGTATAACATCCCTCATTAATTCGGAATCTTTTCTATTATTCTTGTTAGTATAAAATGAACTCAGACGACATGGTGGAAGTTCATGATATTTTTATTCTTAAGAGTTCTCGTTTTGGAAATTAGTAAAGCAACTGCTTTTGGAAAAGTTTAATTTGGAGTCTCTTGAGACCGGATAGTAAGTAAAATACTTGAGAATTTCTCAATAAATGACTTTATAATAATTTTGTGCCCTTATACGCTAGATATACAGGGTGGCCCATTAGTGTGTGGAAGTGCAGTAACTTACTTAGGATAAATTATATAAGAAAAATTTAAATAAAAGTTGTTATATTTGCGCAGGTACACATTTCTCTAAAATATTTTGAGATATACAGGGTGTTCAGCCTAAGCGAGACAACATAAAGTAAGCTTTCTTTAAATAGGACACCCTGTATCTTTGTTTACCATCGAATTCAGTGTAAAATTCTGCACCTACCCCTGTGTTTTTTTCCATAAATTGTGACGTTGCCAAGTTGAAGCGAAAAATATTAAGATTTGACGAAAATTGGTGCGCTATAAATGCTGCCTAGTAAACGTTATTAGTGATAAGCAAGTAAACTTATTTGGTAAGTACGAAGGTAGAAGATGGCTGAAATGTTTGAACCTAGTAGAAGTTTCGTTTGGGGTTCGGGGTGTTTTTTAGATAAGCATTAATTCGGGAGATTTCAATTAACAAAAACTTAATTTTTTTAAATGGAACACCCAGTATATTATTATACCATCTTATAAAACTATTTTATCCCTTCAAATTATGTCTGTATAATGTACTCTCTAAAATTGACCGTTTTTAAGAAAATTGTATTTTTTGGTTTATGATTTAACAATATTCACATTTTTAACAAGTAAACTCTGAATGTGACGTTTAAAATACTACTATTTTCCATAATTTTTTGTGACAAAATGAAACCAGTAAATTTCTACCTTTAAAAACTGTAATAAAATTATCAGGGTATCTACAAAACTCAAAACAAACAAATTAAAGAAAAATAACAAACAACAAATAAGAAAGAACTAAAAACGTTAGATAACTATTTAACGAAATGTTCAAAATGACCACCATTTACTTCCATACAATAAGATATGCGATCTTCAAATGCCTTACTAGCATTGTAACATATCGACATCAGTAGTTCGGAAAACCTCCCTAATTCTATTCTTCATGTCTTCTATAGCAGTCGCGGGTGTTTTGTACACTTGTTCTTTGACGTAACCCCACCAAAAAAAAAATCCCTTTTTGTAAAATCTGGTGAACGAGGTAGCCATTTATAGGGTCCTCCTCTACCTATCCATAGTCCAGGAAATTCAATACTTAAATGTGTATCGATCTGTTGGGTATGGTGAACTGGTGCCCCGTCATGTAGACACCACATTCGCCACCCAACATCTGCAAGTAAATGCTGAAGTTGTTGGTGTAATTCGTTTTGTAAGAAATTTAAATAAACTTGCCCATTAACATTTCCATTAAAGAAATATGCGCCTATGACATGATTCCCAATTATTCCACCTCATACATTTAATGATCACCTTGTTTGACTAATAGTCCGTATACAATGAGGTTGATCTGTTGCATAATAATGGAAATTGTGTCTATTAACAAACCCATTGTTATGAAAAGTTGCTTCAACGACAAATAATACATAATTGAAAAAATCTCTGTATTGCTAAATTTGTTGTTGAGCCCACTCACAGAAGGTTACCCGCTTTTCATAATCATCAACCACTAGTTCCTGCATTCGTTGTATATTGTAAGGATGCATTTTGTTGTGAGACAGTTTGGTCGACAGTACGACTTAAGTCGGTTTGTTTTCATATATTTCCCTTGTCGAGATATGAGGATTTTCCGTAACTTTTAACATTACAGATATCTGGTTGTCCTATGACATGCAGTCTTAAGCCCTTCCCTTTTTTAGTAAGCTACACTACCAGTTCTTATAAATCGTTGAAGCAAATTTTCCAATGTCTCTTTTCTTGGCTGTCTTCGATCATGAAATTTCTGTCGATAAATCCTTTGTGCGAGTAAACAGTTTTTATCACTTTCACCCGGTACAAAAATCATATCTGTCAAGTCTCCTATCGGAAAATTCATGATTTTGATTGCTTTCTCGTTCTTAATAGTTAATAGGTGTAGATACTAACTAATCTCTCTTAAACTTAAAATGTGAAAATGCCAGAAGTAGTATTTTAAACGTCACATTCAGAGTTTACTTGTTAAAAAAATGTGAATATTGTTAAATCATAAACAAAAAATGCAATTTTCTTAAAAACGGTCAATTTTGGAGAGTACATTATAGAGACATAATTTGAAGGGATAAAATAGTTTTATAAGATGGTATAATAATATACTGGGTGTTCTATTTGAATGAAGTTTTTGTTAATTGAAATCTCCCGAATTAATACTTATCTAAAAAACACCCCGAACCCCAAACGAAACTTCTACTAGGTTCAAACATTTCAGCCATCCTTTACCTTCGTACTTACCAAATAAGTTTACTTGCTTATCACTAATAACGTTTACTTATGCAGCATTTATAGCGCACCAATTTTCGTCAAATCTTAATATTTTTCGCTTCAACTTGGCAACGTCACAATTAATGGGAAAAGAAAACACAGGGGTAGGTGCAGAATTTTACACTGAATTCGATGTTAAACAAATATACAGGCTGTCTTATTTAAAAAAAGCTTACTTTATGTTGTCTCGCTTAGGCTGAACACCTCAAAATATTTTAGAAATGTGTACCTGCGCAAATATAACAACTTTTATTTAAAATCTTTTTTTATATAATTTATCCTAAGTAAGTTATTGCACTTCCACACACTAATGGGCCACCCTGTATAGTTAAATGTTATATAATTCAGTCTACACTGAGCAGCGAAAAATCTTTGAATTCATTAGCTGAGAGAAGTCCAAGTCAGCTCAATTTTCGGTCATTTATTTTATTATATCGTTTCATTCATGGTTCTATTTTCATGCATGACAACACTAGACTATATTTGCAAGCATACGTACTTATCTCATTATAGTAACGCCTTTTTGAAAAAATTTGAAGTATGTAATGTTTCAAATTTTCTGTGGTAAAGTCAATGTCAAATACAAACCACGTTCGACAAATATATGGATCTGTAAACTCCCTCTCTCTCTCTCTCTCTCTCAATTTCAGTAAGACATTTTTTCTTTTTATTTATTTACTTCTTAAATTAACTTAATTTTTGTTGTTACATTGTCTTCTTTAACGCAATCTCTCTTTGAATAAGCATGTTGCTGCAATAAAATTTTAATTATTTTTAAAAGCATTAATAAACGCGATTTCGTAACTTTGTTTGATGGTGGTTATGTTAAGTATACGTGATACAATGTTTTCTGTGTATAGTGTGGTGATTGCTTTGAGAGTTTAAATTATAGAGCGGAAATATTTGTATTCCTATGGAAACACCGCTTAAAAGGATCTTCCTTCATCCTTTTTCTTTCTAATTGACTAGCGTTGTTCTCTCTTTGATTACATCAGACTGCAACCTATCTGATTGCAACCTATTTGATTGCAACCTATGTTGACGAGCAACCTGAGCGACATGACTGAGATCAGATGTAGTCACCAAATATTAATTTTTCGGTAACAAAACTCCTAATTTGCAACGACTCTCAATTTTGAGTGTAGTGTGTATGACAGCCCATTATTTACATATTTTAATAAAAGTTAGGCTAGAAGTTTTACAGGTATGTTGTTGAATTTTTGCCAGAAACCTTAATGCAAATGCAGAAGCAAAATGTTGGCTAAAAATTTAGATTAAAACCTGGAACACAAGAACAAAAAGTTGCTCCATAATGCTGGTAAAGCTAGAAATAATGGCATGGAGCTATTTTCGTATTGTATGATAGATGTAGGTGTACTCGACTGTTGTTCATCAGTTTTAAAAACACCAAACTTACATAACTCGGTCGAAATTCGATCAACTTCTTAGTTATTTCAAGTGCAATCATCCTGACTACTAACGTTAACTGTCTTCTATTAACGTAGAACACAGTTTCAATACGTTTTCATCGGTTTTAATTATGTATAATAGTTCTCTTTGTTCAATATTATTGATGTATGGCTTTTTCAAAGCCATCGAACACTTGAAGAATATCCAACAGTAGCTCTAGATACTCTTTTAGTATTCCAACTGTCTTTGGGAAGTATTTCTCTCCAGTTTAACGCAAAACTTGGTACATGACTCATAGTTTTTTAGACGTACCTTAAACAAGCGTTTGATTTGATTTGATTTGAACACTGGATACGGATCAGATGTTTTCATCATCCCCTTAACACCGCGACCTATGACCTATTGTATTATTCCGTGCCTAGTGAATTTCTTTACATAAACAGGTTAGTTCGCTTTACTAGGTTTAATAGCCTGTATGGTAAATGGAATGTCTGCTTCATCACTTGTTTGCTGTATAACTCTGTATAACTGCCTTTCGTCATCATCTTCATACCTGCTCAAGAACTTGTCGTTCTCTTTGAACGGTCTGTGTACCGGATCTGGGGTCGGATTCCAGGCTTCTGTTTTATTGTCCCCGCATCCCAATCTAAGACAACCTTGAAGGGTTCATCACAGGAGAGTTTGGGATCCAATTCACAGATAAGGTTTGTAATCTTAGTGGTTATTCTGGCATGCCCCGAAGTATTCTGGGTTCTCCAGTTTCCACCACATTTCAGTCTATGTGCCCCTATTCTTGTCTTCCCCCTTATGTATATGTTCCAGGGCGACAGATTTAATATGGTCTCCATAGCAGATGTTGGAGTGCTTTTTACGGCACCTTTGCGAGTTTTGGAATTGCTTGCTTCAAGAAGCGTTTGTTATTGTGTGTTAGAGGTGACTAAGTACTACATTTTGGCAATGGCCTAAAACACTGCTGCAGAAACATAGAATGGCAAGTTTAACATATTATATTTTGCCTTGAGAGTTCAAATAACAATAATTCTTGACAAAAATACTTTCACGCACATTCCTCATTATTGCATCACTATTCTGTATAGCTTGGCAGTAGCTAAGTGGCTAAGTAATGCAGAAACATGACAAGCACCATGTAATTATTACGACGACCTTCGAATACGAGCTTGTGGGGTTGCCTTAAGAGAGAAAATCGAATAGTTAGTTGACATTTTATCACAAAAATTTAGTTATTTATTCTGAACATTTTTGTTACTTTCAGAAATATTGCCTACCCAACATTTACGATACCGCACTAGTATAGTGATTGGTTGTTGTGTCAATAGGTGTTCTGTTGCACATATACGAAGCTACTGTATGTAGAACACTGTTTATTAAATTACAACTGATTAGGATAGAGAGTCTCCTCTTATGTTAATCGATTTGAAGTTAATAATGTGTTGTTTTAACAGCCCCTATTCGGGAGTTTATAGTGTGAACATAGGTTTAGCAAATTTGCACCTACGGATCCTATTGCTTAGTTTAAATAGCTTCCTACGTCTTTAAAATAAGAAAATCTATAACAGCACCAGATAAATCCAACATTACATCAATTTTGATTTATCTATTTCTATACCATAAAACAGATAACAAGAAGTTAAAAAAAGTCAACATCAATATATCTAATACCTAACATGTCTATACCGACCTTTAACGGAAATCCTTTAACCATTCCGATGGCGTACGTATCTTGATTGATGGCGTCTCCGATTTTCTGAAGCTTACATCCGTGATCCGTCGCCCTATAGTAGTCTAATATGGGCGTATCCGCTATGATAATATCCAGCGTACCGTTCCGTAAACGTTCGAGGCCGTCCTCGACATTCTCCAGCGAATACTTGTGCATGTGTTGCCAGAGTAAACTGTTCGCACGTTGCACGTAATATTCCGCAGCTGAAGCTTTTGGTGCGCCAACCCTTTGGCTTAGCAACTGTAAAGCAGAATAAAAAGGGTAATAAGCAGAGAGGAATGTTTCTGATGTAGTGCACCTTTTCGGACAGCCATAAAAAAAGGTGTTAGTGTAGATACATTTTAAATTATTGTAACCTTTTAACAAATTAAGTTAATAACAAAAAATAAACGAACTCTAATTGCTTAAGAAATGGGATTTAGTATGCCCAATACCAATTACGGCAGTTGCTCAATATGACCTACATTTTCGTTTTGTAAGATTACCAACCTTTCCTCCAAATTGTTGCTCGTCTTCTAAAAACTAAAATTTTGAAAAAACTTACAGCCTGTAATACGCTGGGTAAAGATCAGGCGATCTTGGTGGCCATGAATTTGCAAAATGTCTGCTTAACACATGATCTTGAAAAACGTTCGTTAACAATTCTTTGACTGGTCGAAAAATATGCGGAGCTGCTCCATCCTGCATAAGAATAATGTTTTCAATTGCTTGGTAGTCGTTTTGCAACTGGAATAACAGAATCTCTCAACATTTGCAAGTATCGTTCACCGTTTGTAGTTACAGATTCAGATTATCATCAATTAGCTGTAAAACCGCACCAAAAGCTGACTTTATTGTCGTGAAGACTTTCTTAAACGATTTCTTGTGCATTGTACGCAGACTAGTTTCTACGGTTTTGAGTATTGCCTCCTCCACTATTCAGAGTAAAATATGCTTCATATGTCCATAAAATACGGGATAATCATTCGGGTTCAATTTCCATTTGAGCCATTACTTGCAAAGAAAAGTCGTAACTAGTAACTAGCCAAATCTGTCTTCTTTAATTCACACTATTTTCAGTTTATATGGATACATTCTGAGAATTTTGCGTGAAATTTTGCAAACCATGGCATACGGTGGTTGCAATCGCTTGAATATCGCTTTCGCCGATTACTAGTGAACTACTTCTGATTATGTCCTAATTTTCATAAGGAACCTTTCCAAATTAAATGATTGCGTTTTGATTAGTACAATTGTAATGACATTTTTATTTCCCATAGATACAGGAAAATTATTTTTTGTTATTAACTTAATTCCAATCATTTTCTATTTTTATTTCTTATTTGTAAATTTCTAACTAATATATCAAATATTGTGCACTTTACTTCTTGTAGAGACGAAATATGTGGAAGTTAAATATTTTATTTCCCCTTGACCCGATTCCTGGTATAAGAACTACATCATTTTATGTTAAAATATTATTTAATATTTTCATGGTATATTTTACTCTGTATTATCATATGAGTGTGGCTCATTTCGAATTCTAGAATATAATTATTTTAATTTAATATAGTTCATACTATATAGTCCACGATCGTACGTAAACTAAAGTAAATTTATAAATTTAGGAGGATCAGCTCGTAGCAGTCAATTTATGCAAATGCAAGAATAGAGCGGGAGACGTAAGTACTCGAGCTGCTCTGGGATTCTACGATTTTGATATACGGGAGCGGGTTATATATTCCTTCTACTAACGCGATTCACTGGTGAAAAATAGAGAAATTAAAATGGAAGTAGCGTAGTGAAATTCTGTTTCGTTCGCCTTCTCTCGAGCTATGCTTATGTATCCCATGTTTTGTTGAACTTTTTTATTTCAGTATCTAGGTTGCCTTAAAATAGATACTAAAGGATTCGAAAGTTATACACAGATACTGTACCTGAGTTCAATTAAATTCATGAGTTAATTAGAATGTATGACTGGATAATGTTTTTGACGAGTTTCTGCTCCTGCTCCTTAAAACTTAGTTAATTAATTTATTGGTTGATTAGCTTAGTGCCCTCAATATTTTAGTGCCTCCTTTTATTAACTGCTTAAAATAGTCACACACCAAACATCTAATATATATTTTTCCACAATTGCTGACGCATTGAATTCGATAGGCAGCCAAAGATAAAAATGCAAGAAAGTTCGGCGATTTAATTTAATTATTTCCTTTGAGGAATTTTAGAAAAGAGCGTTCCCCAAAGCGGTTGGCGGGTGGCATCCTTTTCCTCTTTAATTTATTGCCTCATTAACTCCTAAATGCGACTTCCCGTTTTATACATTTTACAAAAACCGCTCCTTGAGCGGTTATAAACGATCACCCTCTTTAAAGGTTTAATTTACAGCATTTTTATCAAAAGCACTCATTTCGTGCGTCCATCTTAAACAATAAAAATCCATTCGTAAGTAGAGTAATTATGTTATCTCGATTTTTTTGCCTTTAGTATTTATATTCAAGTTCACTTTATTTATTTTGTATTTTCCACAAACCTCTGTACTCTTACTATGCTTATTCCTTCCGCGTTTACTCAAAAGATAAGAAATATAAACATTAATCTTATAGCATTAATTGTAATGATAAACTTGAGATGTATACGGGGAGATATTATATATGTTTTGTGTTTGTTCTGAGACACAACCACGTCCCACTGTAAGGGGTTCAATTAATTTGTTTGCACATTCCAGTTTAAATTAATTCCAAACAAGGTAGGAACATTTACGCATCAAATCTAAGGGTAGCTAACATTCCTCTTATTTTACATTAAAGACGCAGAATCCCATCTCCAGTTTATATTTAGTAATGATGGAATTATTCTACTGTATGTTATACAAGTGCCTAATGTATATATTGACGTGGTAGTATATGTTCTAAAGGTTAGTTTCAACAAACCCAGTGCCCTTGAACTTTACTAAGCTTGGAATAATTCATAGTTTACATATGTATGTGTGTAAGGCGAAAATCATTAGTGAATTATTATATAAGATAACAGGTATAATAGATTAGACCCCCATGAAGTGTATTGCAAACTCCTTCAGTTTATTTAAAAGGCTATTTTCTTAAGAGAAACTAAAATTAGAAAGTCCTGATCAAGGTGAGAAACTCGGAAAATGTATGTAAATAATCTAGGGTAGTTACCACACTCCATCTCGTTCCTCCCAACTTAATAACATAATGGCTGACGTATTTGGAATATTTTGAGCAGATATTAATTACTCGCCTCCTTTTACATAAGTAAATACGATTGTATATTGTTCATGATTTTGCTTTAATCAGTTCTAAGTTTCATTGTACACACCTCTTTACCAAGTTATAGCGTATAGTAGATGTTGACAGATTATTTTAAGAACAACAAAAATGTCTCAAAATTGTTGTTAATTATGAAACTTAAACTATAGTGAGTATATAGACGCTGCTGAAAATAATATTCATGTAACATAGTGTACAAATTATTAGAGAGATTTCTAAATCAATTTCTGAAAAACAGACTCTTTTGTGCATCTCTCGAAATGAAACTGTTCCAATATATATTTTGGCGAGTCTTACGAGACTTGGTATGTACCTACTTTGTGTTCTTTAGGTGTCGGTGATTTTTAACAGCTTTATTTCTTTCATGTCTGAGTACACACTTCTATCGGATATTATGTGGTTCAAATACTGTCACCACAAATTTTCCTTTGACAGGCTTATGGCTAATCTCTATTGGTTAATTGAGAATCAAATCTGGTCGACGTAACTGTTCTGACAATGTTTTACTAACTGTGGATATCATTATTTGTATTATCGCAATACTATACATCAAATATGCTTCTTCAACCAATGCTGACAGTATTGAATCAGCCAGTCTTTGGACTGTACTAACTAAACTAATGCCGTTAATTAATCCAAATGGAAGTTGCAGACATTTGCAATTTCCAATAGGAATTGACAATGTGTTTTTTCCTCGATCTTCAGAAAAGCACTTAGTCAGCACTTAATCAAGTGTTTTCTGTTTCAAATCAAAATAACTTCTTTTTGTGGTTGTACTTTTACTATTTACTTCTTTGTTTTTTTACTATAATCACAAAGACGCGTTGGCATTTATCCAAGTGTTTGGTGTCCTGTGGGTGATAGTGATCTAGTGTTCTACTTCGGTACCAAGAGATCCAGTGAATATTTGTACATCCTTATGCGGTTATCATTTTCACCAATATTGGATAAATTCGAATTAAGATCAACGAAGCATTTTGTAGCTAATGTAACGTTTTCGCGTGCCTATATCATTAGGTAGAAGCGATGTCAATAATAGTTCAGCTAATTAGCAAGTGTTTGAAGAACTAAATTATATTTTGCAATAGATTTATGAATTATATTGGTATTATTAATTTTTGTTGGCATCAATTTGTGCTAATACGATTCCATCACTCAAAATTCAAGCATGGTCTACGAAAATATTATATTCGAAGTATCTCGAAAAGTTTGAGATAAGTTCCGACATCCAAATGGTACATGAATGGATTGTTTGATGAGGGTAAAGTAGTGGCCATCTAAGATTGGCAGATTGTTGTCCCCATCTGTGGGGACGATAACATTTTTCTTCTCCAATGCACCTCTCTATCAGTCCATTCTTCATTATCGCTAATATACCACCCTTGATTCGGCAGTTTCTTTGTACTCTTTGTTGCTGGAATTTTATTGTCGATTTATACTTTCTCTAACCTTATTTTCTTCTATGATTACAACCAAATTTGTTGCTTAGCAATTTGCAAGGAGTAGGTTTGTGTTTGCTACTTTTTGATGTAGTAATTCTTGGCCAGACACCTTTAGCGATTTACATGACTTTCTATTATTTCCAGTTACTCCACAATACTGGTAAATTTTGCTTCTCCTCTTCACTAGAAGAAGACTGTATCTTATATGACATATTGGTTTTGTCCACAATCTCAATTATTACTGCTATGATGTCTGGCTAGATCTATCTGACTAAAAACAAGATGTTGGCGTTTCTTCTAGGTTGACGTCTATTGTGTTACTGATTTACAAAAATACTCCGCTCTTTGGCAAGTGAATTAGCAGACAAGGAATTTCTTATAAATTAAGACATTATTAATTTTTGTATCGAATAGTCAGTGAAGCCATGTCGAAGTATATTGGTATAATCTTCGATATGGTTGTTGTGTTTGAATAGACAAGATGTATTCAATGTAATATGCTAACTTTTTTTTCAAATTCTTTAATAATTGAACCAATAAAATTTGCATGAAGTAATTTCCTGTAAGATATCTGAGTTACATAAAAATGTTATGTAATCATACAAAGCAACGCCAGTTCTTTCGATAAATTCCATCAGAAATAGAACGAATCGCATGTCTAGGCAAGAATTCGAATAATAAATCACATTCGACGAGATAAACCGAGGAAAGCATCACGCATAACAAGCCTTATCATTCAGCAGTAGGGAAAAAATCACGCAATGCCGGAAAGAACGCAGAAAAATACCAGACAAACGAGAAAAAACCATCAGGCGTTAGTATTCTAGTATAGTATACGTACGGAATATTCAAACCGTATGCTTAGAGCTGCCACCGTGCGGCAAACTTAGAAATATTTTATCGGATCTCGCTTGTTTACACGGGTTCAGGGTGCTTGGATAAAGTGGCACGCTTCTACATCTATTATGTGAAAGTATATGAGAAAGAAACCCCATAAGAATTGGTTGCACTCCAGCAATGCCATTGAGTTGTCGATTTTCAGGCTTCCTGTCTGATAGGGTAGTTTCGTTTTCGACGAACGATAGAAAGTAGTGCATTCCTGGTTTCGCATAGTTTGTTGAAATGAGGCGCTGAGCTATCCGCTTTGTTTGCTACACGGTGTTCGGTTTTGTGAAATAGTTAGGATAAATTGGATGTCTTCAATGCGAGATTATCTAAATTGTTTTTACTGGTTTGTTGACCTTTGAATGATTAATTTGGATTAATGGTAATCGTGGATAATAAGTTTTTAGCAATGAAAATGTTTTCCAGTTACAAATAGTGTTTGTATTGTATAAAATTAATTTTAAATTTACAGATCTAATATCAAGAAAGATATCCCAGCGTGGATAGAATTAAAGTTATATAAATTCAATAAAAGAGAAATTGTTCTATACTCAGTAATATTGGAAGTATTACTCCCAGTAGGAATCAATTGTTTAGCTTCATTTTTTGGCAATGTGATAGTTTTGCGCGGAATTTGAGTTAAGAGGTGCTTTCAACACTGGAAAATGTAGAGGAAGAAATTATGTTGTTTGCTTCAATTTGTTTACTATTTAATCAAATAATGTACGCACATATTCTAAATATTTTACCAAAAAATGTAGTAATAAATGTTACCATAACTGTAATATGGTATCAGAAAGACTTTAGATTGGACGGTATCTTAAGTCTCCTTATCTGCCTGTGTTGAAACTCTTTGATAGGGCAGAGTTGGATCATTCTAACTCAGCAATTTCCTGTACTCTACTGATTTTAATTTTCGTAACGGTTTTTGCAACGGTTCCAGATGTTTCCGTTTTTTTTCTATACTAGACCATGTGAGTATTTCGTATGTGGCACTGTAATGATGTGCATTATCTGGATGATTTAACTTGTGAGACGCAGAGATTGCAGTGTTACTCTTTATTGTTGTCATGCTGAGATTTTTCAAATTTGATTTGAAATGAAGAGTTTGTTAAACTCTTAATGGTATGATTAAAACATAAAGTGAATCTAAGTGAAGTAGTTCGTATGAAGTCATTAACGTTGTAGAAACTTGATTCGGCAAACGTTCATTTAAATATTGTTTAAAGTTTTTAATTGACACATAATTGAATGCTTTGCCTTTTGAACTTAACCTTTAAATGTCTCAGTGGTGGAACCAAGTGCGTACAAATCTTGCTTCGTGTATAATTTGACGGCAACTTTCGTATTTCTCAATAGACTTCCTGTAATTTTACTATTGATTCTAATCGGAAGATATATCTTCACAATAATAACTCGTGTAAGATCCGTGGATGCACTTTACTAGATCATTTCAAACGGTAGCCTAGACTGAACACATACATAGGTAGAATATACATATACCCAAAGCAGATTCAATGCTGCCCGTCGTCAATGTTAACCATCACAGAATAGGCAAAATTATTCAATGCCGAAACTATTTTAGCCTATTTAACCAGTCCAAGATAAACTGGAGTTAATATGCAAACTATCAACCTACTGCCAATCCCTCAGTACCTAGTAACGAAAGTGTTATCTTCATGTAATCCGTTAGATCTTAGATCACATCTCACTGGTCATTAACACATTAAAAATAGAAGGTCTAAAAGTAAGAGACCAAAGTATACCTTCCAGGAAAATACCTTATGCACTAGTTTTACAGGTTCGCTCTACCTGAAGACCTGAAATATCAGTTGTCGTGAACAGCGTTTCACAAACTTAAAATAGGCAACTTAGAGAGTAAGTTGTGAACTTAACAGAGAGGTAAAAAACAATGTATATATGTATGTAGATCTGTCCGAATACAGTAGTGTTGTCAACTGTACATGATATACCATGCCTTCAAATACTTTCCTGATTTGAGTAGGCTGTTTTTTAATTTTTTTTTTAGTAAGATTGGTGACACTGCAATACTTTTAAATTTTAATCACTTTGACAGTTTGTATGTCACCAAAATGTGTACAAAAATTAAAAATTGAACTTTAGAAAAAATATTTTATATATTAATTAAATTTAAAAGTTAATATTACTAAAGGTAATGCTGAAAGTGTTGTCCATTATGTTGAAGACAAAGTCGAACTCTACGCTTCATGTTCTCAAACCCATTTACCAGAAGTTGTGGGGTTATGTCAGCGCAGGAATCCCTAATAGCATTGCAATGCTCTGAAATTGTGTGATGTCTGGTTTTGAAAATGGTATTCTTTAAATATGGAAAAATAAAATAATCCAAAATTGTCAGATCCGGAGATCTTGGGGGAAAATTCATAATTCTGTCATCAAAAAATGGTTGCAAAAAAGCTATTGTGTCTCGATACTTGTGTGCCGGTGCATTATCTTGCTGAAAAAATCCTTCTGTAAGTTCATCATCATGAAGTTCATTAATGAATAGTTGTAATAATTAATTTCGGTACATTTCAGCAGTTACGGTTTGGTTAAAAAATATGGGCCCAATAACACGTCTCCTTGAAACTGCTAGCCAGACGCCTATTTTTTGTGGATGTAATGGAGTTTCTATAAACTCGTGAGGATTTTCTGCTGACCACATTCTCATATTTTGCTTATTTAAATAGCCAGAAAGATGGAACCAAGCCTCATCGGAAAAAAAGCATTTGTCAAGAATGTTGTCATTATTTATATTATCTAAAAACCATTGACAGTACTGTGTTCTCGTACCAAAATCTACCTGCGTGAGTTCAAAAACTGCCTGAATTTTATACGGAAACAATTTTAAGTCCTTTTTTGAAACGGTATGGCATGTTCCCACTGATAACTGCACTTCTTGCGAAAGCCTTGCTATTGATTTTTTAGGTGAGTTGTCCATTCGACGTTGAATATCCTCTATGCAATCTGCGGTTCGTTTTTTAGATGCTCCACCGCCAGGTTTACGAGTTATTGCCCCTGTTTCACGAAATTTACCAATACAAGCATGAACATGACTTAGCAGCTGTGCATAAGTAATTGGCAGATTAGGAAACTGTTGTCGGAAATCCTGCAAGCACTGATTAATGGAATAATCCCATTCTCCATTATCTAATTTTCGACCAGTTCTAAAGTAACTTTCTATTATAAACTTTTTGTGTTGTAATTCTAACATATCAATAATAAAATAATACAATCAAGTGTAAACTTTTCTAATTTAGATATGTTATTAACAACTGTCACAATTTGAAGGAAGCTATTTAAAATTTAAAAGTATTGCAGAGAGATTATAAAAGGGTGGTACTCTCGCGAGAGACCATAAGGAGGTGCTACCTGTGAGAGCTAATCTAGAAGGCATTGCTCTATAAAAGATAGAGAGCAGTGCATTTTGGTAAGGAGTTTGAGATAGTAGTAGTATTTCAGTCGAATAACATGTGAGATGAATGATATGTAGATGATGTACGATAATGCATATCTACCTATATGAGTCATACATTTAGAGTTGTTGGCGACATGAGTTGCTATAATGCATTTCTTTCTATTATACACGGTGTCCACAAAAGGGCGGATAAACTCCAGGTAGTGCTATTCTCTATTTAATTCTGAGTCGATAATCTTAATTGAAAAAAGTTGTATGGTCCTTTCTCAAACCAAAAGAGCAGCTGAAAGAAGGTATAAATTTGGCAACATCTAATCCGAGAAATACGTGACAGTAATCATAACATCTATTTTGAGTTACGCAGATTAGTAAAAGTAGGTATTATGTGAACTTAAGAGTTTATTAAAATTAATAAATATTAGTATAAAAACTTATACGAGTTGTTCGCCAGCCATTTACGGAAAACCTTGTCTGATTTCCAGTTTCCCTGACTGACTTAGGATTTTTGTCCACTCATAAATGAAAATTATGGCTATTAAAAATCCCATCTCTCGTCAACAAACATTCATCGCTTCAGAGAACATCCAATAAGTTTGGTTCAGATTGGGGTCTCTCCAACATACTATTCCAGAACGTTTTTTTGTGCACATTATCATTAATGTACATACAAAGATTGCACTTTTCGTGCATGAAATGGACACGAAAGACTCTGATAGTACTAAAGTAATGCGGTTTTACTAGGAATGTTCAGTTCCCGGGCTATTTGTCTTGTCCATAAAGATCCAACGTCCAATCTTTATGGACGCTCTTTAGGTCTGCCACTGTTGTGATATTTAGATATAAATGTGCTAGTGATACAGTCTTCAGAATGTCGCGGTTGTGGGTACCGTACTTGATATTCTACTTTTGCACTCTTTGCATTGCCGTTGCAAAATCCGAAGATCATGTACATATTAGCGTATTCTCCAAAACTAAACATTCTGCAATGATTCTACACTTGTACCAATGACACAATACGTCGACTAATTTGAACATACAAATGTCATTTCGAAAAACGTCAAAAATCGATAGTTAGTTTTTAACATCAAACAAGCTACCCTTTCCTACCACTATGTCATATGTACTTACTTTAGAAAAATGCCATTGAAGATCTGTTAAAAAATTGAAAATATTGGTGTAATCGATTAGCTACGTCTATGCAGTTTGCACAATTACATTTTCACATTTGACCATAATGATTTTTCATGGTAAATTTTACGAATTCTTCTAAATTTTAACATTTTGGGATTTGATGACCTTGGCTAGCCAAAGGAAGAATCGTATAACTTTTTCGAAATAAGATTATCAACTCAGAATTGAAGAATTGAACATAGAATCGCTCTATCTGGCGTTTATCCGCATTTTTGTGGACACGGTGTATAAATATGACCATAAATTTTCAACTTTTTCAACGTTATACTACTCTTGATCAAGTGTGTGTATTAACATGTGCCACAAGATGATAATCTAACTAAAAGCAGCTCTCAGAATTAGATTTGATCTCATTGTAGGTCAAGCATGAATTTACAAGAATATGAATATATACCTACTCATGAAGAATAGTATAAAATTATTTTCATTTCATAGTTTGACGTGGAAAATCCAGACTAGATATTGTCTAGTGGGAACTGTCCTCCGATTATTTGTCATTATTTTCCTACGCTATGCATTAGTATCCAAACCCTACAAATCCCCATACCCTAACCTTATCTCACACATACATAATGCCGCGCATAATTTTAATTATCTGTCTCATCTCCAACATCCCTTATAATCCAATACGCATTGTGTGTTTCCAAAATTTCATCTTTCGCGTATCTATAGAATAATATTGACCCGCAAATGTCAACAGGCAATTTCCGATATGAGTATTTTCGTAAAATTTTCGTCTTCCGCACAAGCAACAAAACGCGCGATCCCCCCACTCGGGGCGAAGCGTAATAAAGAAACGAACTCTAAATGTGATAAAAAAGAACCATTTCGATAACGCAATTTTTTCGGAAGAGAAAAAAATAGAAACGGAAAACGGAACAAAATACTATAAAATATCGTTGCTGTGCTGAGGTAGCATCGATGAAAAGGCACGCCACAACACACGGTGCTTGTTCTTTTGTTAAACAAAACCGGTAGGCCGTTGAAAAGTTGAAGTTTTCCCCTGTTCGGGCAGTATACTTGCCGCACATACGAATGTTGTTTTGTTGATACTTTTCACTCATCTATATACAGCTGATGAATTGAATGATATTAGTTTAAGGCTACGTCGTATAGTTAATCAAGATCGATTTTAAATATTTAATCTGTATACAGAATCAAGGTTGTCCTCCTTTTATCTACATAAATTATCAATATTTAGGTCAATACTAACTGTATACAACTAAACGAAGTATACTTGTAATCAATTTTTCCAAACTTCGTCGGCGTCTAACTTGTGAAACATATCCGGGTTGGCCGGGGAGTACGCGAGCTAACCGACTCTTCTTTAATGAGAACTGACAGCTTTTAGTCGTTGGCGTAAGCCCTTGCCGAAGATTCCCCCGTTTTTTCCCCGAGTCGTTATAACTTTATTTTACGCTGCATCCCTACCCAAATGTTTTTTCCACATTTCCTTTTATTATTCTTCACTTTCGTTCCATATTTTGTAACGCTTGGAGTATATTATCTCGTGTAGTTCCGAATTTCTCTTTTGTTCTCACGGTGATGGAATAATGAATTTTTTATTGAATAAGTTATGAATAATAACTAGCGCTTAGGGATTAGAATTCTCCGTGATTTCATTGAGATTATGTGAAAAGTTTTAACGGAACGTGGTCTGCTCTAGATTCTGTTTCTTTCAGCGATTATAAAAGAGTAGAGTAGATTGAATTAATTTCAAATTCTAGTGGCAAAGGCTCCGGAAATTGTATTAGTGGATTATGAAATTTATTTAAAATGATGTAATTAGTATTTGAAGAAAATTGTTTTACTACATTCCTGCTAATAACCAGAATATCGTACAGGTTGACATTTAGCATTGAAATTTTGTAGGATTAAACTATTTATTACATAGTAGCATACCTGGTGGATCATCGTAAAACTGCTGCTTGTATAGTAGGTAGGAAATCAACAATATTTGTGCTGAAATAGAGAACACAAATACTAAAAAGAATTTGCCTTCATCGGCTGCTCTAACGAAACATACAAGAGCAAAGCACAAAACAATTTAAATGGGACAGTCCTCACCGATAGTTCGCAAAACTATGCTGAACACTGTCGTCAAAACACCTTGAAACCGATTCAGAATTACTGCTCCAAGGAGACAAAATAAAAAATACAAGACTTAATTCTAAACGTAGGAATTAAGGCGTGAAGGTGCACACATAGTGTACTACTATAGTAGTACATTAACTTATCCAACAAAGCATATTACAAGCAATGACGAAACAGCATTAGATAGAAGTTACTTTCTAATTTAGGCAAAAAATAATCTGATTCCAACATTTATATACAGAAATCACCTCCAGCAACCATTTTTTTTTTAATTTTGGACTTAACTAGGTTTACTGGCAGAAGTTATGTCGCGTAAGACTTTAACAAAATAAGGAAGATTGATCAGAATTCCTCATAAATGTTAGTCGGAAACCTGCTGCTACGAAACTTAAACGACCAAACTGCCAATTTTAAAAAATTAAGACCGTCAAACCGAGAAACGTGTTTCGGACTCTTTTATCCTCATCAGTGTGTAAAACATTGGCTTGAACTGACTAGAAATTCTCAGTCAACTCATTTTAGGGATATGTGGTTCCAGCTCATGATACAGAGCAATTCATCTAGAGAATTGAAGCCATTGTATGACACACTGATGAGGGCAAACAAGTTCAGCTACTTAACAAAATTATTATATATTTTGTTATTTTATACTATTATAAGCATGCAAATAACCAAAAATAATAGAACAATAACAGAATAAATAAATTACCCTATATACCTCCCATTGTAATTTCAAGCACTTCCAATTTAAATAACTCGCAAGTGGTAGAATAAAGCAAAGACAGGACTAAAGAAGAACGCACCAAAAGTCCTGATTAACAAACTTCAAAATAATCACCGAGAAAACGGCTGCAACGGTCGTGAGACTGACTTGTGGGCAAGGGTATATATAAATTGGCAATCAATAAGTTAGTAGAGTATGCTATCTTTGTATTTAAGTACAAAATTGTTCCCAAAACGTACAAAGTCCTGTACAATATCCATCACCCACATGAAGGCACTTCAAAAACTAAAATTGTAAAAAGATATATGAAGGCTTGCTAAATGAGAGACTGGAGAGAGAAATAAAAATACAGAATGACCTCTCGACAATTAGGAATCCATAATAAACACAGTCACCACCTATTTAGATTACAGCAAGCCATTAAATGCGGCATGAAGAACAAAAAAGAGATAAAAGATAGTCTCAAGGAACAAAGAGAGAGTAATAGATAGAGAAAGAGCAACAGTAATTGAAAAACATAATAAAAAGTCAACCGCTTTAGTGCGGCTCTCAAACACGAAAGGGGGAGGTTTTAATTGGGGAAAAAGTAAACGAGCGAGTCTTAGCAGAAATTGCTATAAGTATGTATGTTCCCAGTAAGGTCTACTTAAGAATATAATAGAAGAAAAAAAAATTTTCGTAGAAGGAATGATCTATATATTTCTGTTTTTTGGATTCCTTACAATTTATGGAAAGAATGAATGGGCGAATGAGCCATTAATTCAAATCGCAATTCAATTTCATAAATTTTGGTAATTGCAATCGAAGACTCGTGGGTGCTTTATTCTGATGGAGAATCACTTTCTCCTTTGCCTTGTTTCTTTGATTGTCTTGTGGATTGCTGCAGCAAATTAGCACAGTACTTTCTGTGTACTGTTTTGCTGTTTTCTTATTAGCCGGCCAAGATAATTCCATGAGAATCACAAGATACACTTGCTATAATAACCTCTTCTTTTGATAAAACTGTTTTTGCCTTCTCTGGTGGCGGAGAACCTTTGCATGTCCAGTATTTAGACTGTCCTTTGGTTTCGGGAGTGTAATTGTTGACTTCGGCTTTATCAAAGGTCACAGAGCGGTGCAAAAACTCCATCGGATAAAGCCAGACATGCCTCAAGTTTTTGCTCTGGTGTGAGTAACCGCGGCACTCCAACCCAGTCAAAATTCTGTGCACACTCGCCACCCACCATGTCTACCATCTACCATCTGGCTCACTTTTACTCGACAGTCATCCAACGCGAAACGATGGTGTTTTTCAACCATATTCGGAGCAGTGGCCATTTTTGGACGACCTCTACAGGGTTCATTGTTTCTGTTGGTAGGACAACACTTAAATTCGGCAATCCAGTTTTTACGATTGAAAACGAAGCGACGGACTCTAATAAATAGTAGTGAATCCAGCTATGCTTTAATTTCGGTTGGTATAAAACGTTTCAATCAAATGAAAGTATGGCAGATCGATTTGTAGTGTCATAATTAACATATTAAAGGATTCTTCTACAGAATGGCAATGAAGATTTCTCAAAAGATTTGTAGAACTTATTCCAATTCAACCAACCCTTCATTGATACGAAAATCCACAAAAAATATTGGCAAATTATTGAATCTTTACTGAATCCCGAATAAAACAGTTTTTCTTCTTAAATGGGGTCACTATATCAACTTTAAAATCTAGTGTCACTTCAAGGAGCACTTATAGATCAATTATGTTAAAATTATGCGCCGTTTTACACCGTTAACGAAAATAGCCGATCCGAATAATAGCGGAAACGAGAACGAGCATAAAGGATCTAGTCTACTAATCTTTGCTATTGACACGAAAGATAACTACAAGTATTCACCTAAAGGCAACGAGATTCACAAGATTTAGTCCTTAAATGACGCAAACGAAGCTTTGAATCGTAAATCAACAAATAATGAGAAAAAGATGGTATTGAATTATGTGGATAGCAATGGATATTAGCCCAACAAATTATATAAAAAGTACTCAATCCTGTAAACGCACAGTTGCAATACGATATGTACGGTAGATAAGTTTAATTATTTCCTAGACATCTATAGAAATTCGAATAGTGCTACTATAAATGTATAACTAGCTAGACGAATAAATTAGGTCTCTATACAAGAGGACTAGCAACTTCAGATTTTAAGTACCCTTAACGACCACGTGCCAATTAAAGGGAAGGTCGGGACTACATTATATTGTTACATAGCATCATGCTCCTAGTTTAGTTCGACCTTCAACGCTATATGCAAATAATATTTCATTAATGAATACGAAGAAGTTTCTGCGAATACTTGAAGCTATAAAAACGTTGAAATGGTCTCTAATCACTTGCAGAAGTGGGAGATTTAGTCATAATAACAAAGGTGGTTTTAATAATGGTCTGCGGTGTCTGCGCCAAGATAGGCAATTCATTCTTTAGATAAAGGAAATTGCCTTCACCGTTAAAAGGTAGTTCCATTATAACCATTCAGCGGTGTAAATGTTTAAAGTCTTTTTAATTGTTCATTGGAAGAGATTGGAATTTATTGATTGATGTTCGGAAAAGGGTGTATCTGCATTTTCCTGCACTTTACGGTGGTGTTTGATGTGTTCTAGTTACATTAATAACAGAAGTTGAGTTATTAAATGATAGATATAAAGTCGAATTAAACTGCAATTAACTGCTCTATGGAGTTTTATGACAACGTTTCCTTAAAAAAATTAAGCTACTCTTGTCGCTTTCCAGTTTAGTATGCAGGGTGCTTCAAAAGCATATATGTACCATTATTTTGATAAATAATATTAAGTAATAATGGTATAACAGTGACACCTTTTAAGGCGATAATAATAGAATAGTTTGAGTAAATTTCCTGCAGTTTCGTAAAGTAAATAGGGACAGTAGTTATCCCACATCATAAGAAAATATTTCGGAGCATAATATTAATATGGAACTGAACTACATAAATCAATAAGAGCGTAAAATAGTATCAAAAAGCAAGTAATTTATTTTTGATAGAAGAATAACTGTAGATGCCACAGGAAGAATGATTTAAAACAACTTGACAGAGTAGAAAATAGAATAGAATAACAACATCCAAATCAACAAAAAACTAGGTGGTTATAAAAACTGAGAAATTACAATAAAAGAAAACAGAAACCAACGATGTCGCATTCAATTTTCAGGGCGAAGGAACGCGTAAACAAATCAACGAAATCGGTCAATTACATGACGAGAACTCGGACTTCTACATAGAAAAAAATTAAGAAAAATCATATTTAATGGATCGATAGACGCAGTGATTAACCAGGTCCCTAGCGATGTACGAGATCGCTAGGGTCGGGATTCAATTTTCCGAGAGGATGGTGGCATTTTTTGTGGAAAATTCTATTCGCATCGATCTACCATTCGCTCTTGGGAGCAATGTTTGACAGAATGATTTAATGCATGACTGAGGTGATTTCCCGTGTTTGTTCATCGTTGTTAATTTCAAATTCGGTTTAATTATAAATATTTTCTGTAGCAGTTTTAGTCATCAGCTACACAAATTAATAAGTGATTCAATGGTATCAGTTGTCCACAGCTTTCAGGGCATACTGCAACGTATAGGGACCAAAGGTGTACGTATGTCCCTCAAACTCAAATATTGGGTTTGGGAGCTAAAAATTGAAACAAATTTATTAATTGTTCAAGCTCTAAGCATTCGCGATCGTTTACTGCTTCATCAGAAAACTAGCTCATAATGTTCTTGCACATCGGGAAGGTTGCAACTCCAAAAATATTCTTAATATCATCTATCAATCACTTTTTGATGGCAAGAACACTTGAAATGCCAATCTTCCAGATGTGCAAAAACAAACTAATTCTCTAATAAAGCAATATCATATTCCAAAAGCTTAAACTTCAAAAAATGGAGTATTTTGTTTGAACTTCTGGCTGCCAAACCCAATATTTCTAACCTTTTGTGAAGCTACCCTCACTATTATAGTTTTTGCATTATACCAGTTCCAAACCTTTGACTCGGATTAATCGTGTTGCTCATCAAACAAACCACCGGCCATAGGCCTCGGTTGTCAAAACAAAAGGAGAACGATAATATAAAAAAGTGTTCTACTATAACTTACCTTTCCGTCGTGATAATTGCTAGCTGTATTATGGAAGAACAATCCAGCTATTAAGGCAGCGATGTTGGCCGTATAACTGGCCACGAAGATAACGGAGAATCCACCCCAAACGTTGATCAAGAACTTATTCGGCCAACTTTTCGGAGCTTTAAACGCAACCAAATGTCCGCAAAGTAAACCCCACATCACCCACAAAGCGGAACTCATACTAAAATTTTTTGACCTTTGTCTTCCCCATGGATTTAATCCAAAAGGTGATAACCATTCGTAGATAGCGACAGCTATAGCCGTTATATTTAAACTGGTAAATATAGCTATCCATAGTTCGGGCGAGAAAGGTAAAAGGAAGGCCATTAGCGGTATTTCCGATTTTTGTCTGGGAGCTGCTAATAAGCTTACGCCGCTGAAAAAGTAAGGTACACTATAGTCGATGACTTCACTTCTTACACTCGATACACTTAAAGGAGCAAAAGACATATGAGCAGCTCCCGACACTAAATCGCCGATAATCCCATTCCATTTCTCGACTCCTTTTTCGTATTGGTTGTAGCGAACACCACCGTCTTGTTTAAATTTATAACTAAGATACGATTTTTCGACGTCTCGTTTAACGTCTTCCTTCGTATAGACTTTGGTACCGAACAGGCCATCCGCTACTATGTACAATTGGAAGCCAAATTCGAGTTCTTGAGCAACGTTTTCTAATAGATCCATGGAGAGACCATAACAACAATGGGTGCGGTATTTGAAACGTTGAAAGGGCAGAAACCGATCGTCGTCTTCGTAGTCGTGACTGCCGGATTGTTGCTTGGATTCTGCACTTTGCGAGGTATCGTCTTCGGCACCCTCTTGACGGTTTCGATTGTATTCGAGTTCGTTGAATACTAAGGTTAAGTTGTCCTTGTCGGATGTGAGGACACGATGGCACGGTAAACCTAAATAAATGAAAATATCTTAAAATATTCAAACATACCGATAACCATAGCATCAAAAAATTAGAAATAGGTTGTTACGCTACTGTATAGATGTATCTGTTAGATAACGAATTAATATAGAAATTATGCTTTATTGCATAGCTTTTGAACTAAAGTCCAGTGTAACTACATACTGACATAAATGCTAAATGTTTTGCTTTCATAGAACATTCAGATACGGCCACTGTGTGGAGTGACATGGGATTCAAGTTAATTAAATTCAATGAAGTTTGTGTCAGGATGACAGTTGTATACCATGGATTGCAGTCGGTCAAATTTATATGCGCAACATAATTAATAATCATTACTACTCTCAGCTAATTCGAGACATTTACTTTGCCACTAATTGAATCTTCGACAAATTTGGTTTTGTCTGAATTTTTCTATTGTTTCAAAACGAAACTAGAACTTAACGAGTAATCTTTTCGTCTAATATAGATTATTATATGATAATATTTTTATCACTTTAAGGATAGTATAAGCTTAGGTAAGATCCACTTCTAAATATGGCGCATAAACACTGCCAGAATAATGCAATATTACTTGCATTTGATAAGGTTTACATATAAGTAACTAAATTTTGCATGAATAAAATACAAAACGCGATCCTGATCTCTGTAAAGCGCAACAATTATATATATGTGCTATCATCTCTTAAATATTTTCATCACTTTGGGAGCGATTCATTCATTCCGATAAAGATCGGGAATTTTGTAACCAAGTAAATACTTAAACTCTTGCCGGATGCTAAAATCGTATATGGAAAGCCAAGATATAGCCAGAGTCAAGGGTTAGTGAGGGGTGCCTATCAAGACATTGAGAGTATGCTCAGCATGTGGATGGAAACCAATAATTCATTAAACTGGTCAGAGGATTAAAAATTCATAGATACCGTAAAAAGTGAAGCATATCATGGTGGAATTACATAAATGCTCCCAAAACGAAGCAATGTATGATGGTCCAATGATAATTACCTTTGCGACGTTAGCAATTCGTAGATCTCAATCAAATTTGTTGTATTCGCAAAAAATACGGAAACAAATTATTAACGTCGAAAATGTAAATTGAACAGAACAAGAAGGATATTGTTGTTGAAAATGCGCCAGAAGAAGATATAAACAGTGGCAATACGAGGAACAAAACACAAGAACACAAAATTATTGTACTTGAAAAGATGACGAAGAAGATAAAATCTGTCTACATAAAAAAAGGAAAATTGTTTTTGCAAAACCAAGTTAAAGAATGAAAGCTCAGCAATATCCAAATGTGAAAGTCCACCAAACTGTAAGACCGAAAGTACCTGAAAAACATGATTGCAGTTGTAGTAGATGTAAAAGAGAATGAGTCTTACCAAATGGGTGCCAAAATTGTAGTACTGAAGCAGGTTGACATACAGAATTTACCACATGCTCTGAAGATTTAATAAACATAAAATACGTGGATAAAGATAAAGAAGTGCTTCTTCGAGAAGTTGACGGAAAATTGTTTTCGACTGGAGGCTCAGGATTCAAAGAATGTAACTGCTTAATTTGAAACAGTAGAATACGTGAAGATATACAGGGTGTTTGGTAATGAAACGGTCATACTTTACAGTGTGTTAGTAGAGATCATTTGCCATATCTATAGCCCAATTTGCGTTATACAAAAGTCGCCCGTTTTCGAGATATTGTGTTTTTTTATTTTTTCGAAGTTCACTACTTACTCTCGTCCTCTAAATACAAACAAAAAAATTGAGGAAGAGTTTAATTATTTTCGTAAATTTAAAGTTTGAGTAAAAGTAAGTAGTGAACTTCGAAAAAAAAAACAGAAAAAACACCTCAAAAAACGGGTGACTTTTGGATAAGGCAAATTGGGCTATTTCTATTGCAAATGATCTCTACTAACACGCTCTAAAGTATGATCGTTTCATAACCAAACACCCTGTATACATATATTATCGGACGCGTTTGCTAAAAATATAAAAAAATTATTATCCACCTATAGCCCAACTCAAATGCAATATTTCCAGACAAAGTTATGAAGTTAAGTACGAAGAAAGAACAGCACGGTTCGGTTCACTGATACCATAAGGCGTTAAAGTTATTTTTCTACTCCCTTACTAGTAAATTACCTATTACCTACTATCTGGTTGCTAAGTAAACAGATCATTACAAGCTACTGACATGTAATGACTAGCACGGTTCAGTTCTATATAAAAACAATCAAATAACCATGGAAACGATTTAGTACCCGCCCATAATTTTGACAGATTAAAATTAAATCAAAACTCGCTGTCCGCTATCTGAATATACATTTATTTTAAAATAAATAACTGAAATGAGTTCATCGGATAGCGAAAATGAATTGAGTAATACACCACCCAATATTATTCAGTTAGCTGCGAACACTACTAAAAACCTATTACTAGAAAAGTGAAGAGAAAGATATGAACAGGTATACCAGCAATGGACTGGCGTACAACAAACAATGCAAATTGGTAAATTTGTTCGTAGAAATTTGCTCGTAGAAAAAGTATAGTACCCAACTAGAGTTGTAAGCTTATTATATGCTCGTAGAATTACTGCGCAATTTTTCTACTCGCATGTAATAAGCTACTTACAACTCTCATTATGTAATATACTATTTCAATAGGGCGATTTGTCTTGATTTCAGTATGACGTATGTCGTGAGTTGATATGTATGAATAAGCGTGTGAATATTTGTATTTTGAAATTTTTAACAGATTATATTTTACATTTCCAATTGATAAAAGAGAGGACAATGCTGTTAGATTATTTTTTGAGTATAATTATTTTTTTTTTGCATTTTTTAGATTGTTGTGTTGCTATTATGTTCTATACCTATTACATTTTGTACATTACTGTCTCTCACGTCGTTGCAATTGCATGTGCATATATATATATAATTGTACTATATTGGATATTATTCTGTAAGTACAAATAATGGCAGTGCGTATGAACATTGTGTTGTCGTGCATCAACACAATTTTGTTGACCCCAATGATCGCACTGTTCATACACAGAACGTTGAAAATATCTGAGTGCGTAGGAACAGAAAGCTTCGTCGGCAGTTTGGAACTTCGGAAAGCCTCTTCGAATCATATTTTAATTTTTTTATGTTATTCTCCAAATTTGTATGTTTGCTTTGCGCTTTCTCAACAGTATCCAATGTAACTTGTAATTTTAATTTTTATATGTTATACTCCTAATTTTATAATTTAGTTAGAGCTTAAAATACATTGATATATGCTTCGTCTTGGTACAAAATTACTTTCCAGTTATATTAACAAATATTTACATATAGTCTGGAACCCATAATGCCATATAACCATGTTTTCCTAAGTTATTTTTGTTGATAGTTATGGTATTCACAGAATAAATTAATTTAATTCTATATGGTCTGTAATTAACCTATAAATCGCTCTAAATCACCATTCTTTATATTAGTAGTGCGTTTGGCAAAGTTACTCGTAATTGTCGACATATGATTGGTTATGCTCATGCTGCAAATGACAGTTAAAATGGGAGCCTTATTCTGCAGGTTTACCCAAATAATAAATAACTAAATAATTTAGAATTAGACTTTTCATCTACTAAAGGTGATATTTCTGTTAATACATGTATCATTGTATCCATAACAAAAAGCCGTTGTTTTAGAGACCGACATTATGTACCTACATCTAGGAATGTAGTTCAAGCATCAAAGTAAAAATACATAAGCTTAAGATACATTGAACGATCTTGATGTTAGTTAAAACTATTGAGAAATCACTACCACAGACACGAATTAACGAATGTTAGAACTAGCTGTTTGCTATAAACCTATATAGATATTACTGGCGTAAAACGTTGACCAATTATGAATGAATTGATTTTTAAGATCGATATCGTTGCAGCGACTGTTTTAATTTAAAACCATTACAACTAGGTGTTGAATTTTTATTTTCTTGTTGAACTAGTTATTTAAAATGTTGCGAAAAGTAATTAATAAATTGAAAGGAAAATAAAAAAAATCTTAGCAATTGAAGCACATTTAAATTAAGCAATTTTAATTTGCATAATACTTTATTCGTTGTATTAACACAGAAGATGTATTCTTGCAGCACCTTTAGTATTGGTAGGTATGTACATCCTTGCTAATAATCCACGCGAACGAGGGAAAGTAGGCAACGCGGAGAATAATTGCCATTACGCGTTATTATTCTTGTCATCGAGACAGTTTTAACAGATTGTTGTTTACAAAAAGCGTACTGATGAAGAAAAGACGTTTTATACAGTTTAGAGTTATATTTACTTTACTTCGCCATATTTTCTTTAAATTTCTTTTTGCAGGTTTTATTATTTGTTCTTAATTATACCAAGTTGGAAAATAAGTAAATATTACATGCTAAATTATACTTGTTAATTCTGTTAGTTGATATCAATGAGTTGGTAGTACCACTGTAGCTATACTACACTAGTTCTTTAGATATTATATTTAGAAAAATGTAAAATGTTTGCAAAAATGGAAGTTAGTCTTAGATAATGAAGCTTTTCGTCCTAATATTAAATTTCAAAATATTACATAAATATTTACTCAATAAATGATAACAAATTTGCTATTGATTCGTTAAGTATGTACTTCAAGTAGACTTCTTCTCTACACTGGTTTGATTCATTAGACAAATTAATCAGTATCTTTAATGCTGGGTTTAAAAATTGCTAAAATTACCAACAACTAGCAATATTTTCAAGTACAAATAAACAACTAAGAACCGCCATTTATTTCGTTATTAGTATCTTGAAGAAGTAAGAAGCATACGGCAAAAATTCCCAATGCAGCCACGTTGAGGAACACTTGAGAATGGGGTAGACATTGTTGAACATGGAATTAACTATTTTTGCTTTTAATGTTTGTAAAACATGTACAGACGTATTTAAAACGAACGAATTAAAATCTTTTTTGGATGAGGGCTATTGGCTTCAGCATAGTATCCCCGAGAAGGGACTTGAATTAGAAATTGGAAATTTGATAATTATCTTTTTATATTTTTCTTGATTCTTGCTCCACTCTTCGTTTATTCGAATATATCTATTTAATTTCTGTTTTATTTAATCCAGGTGTTACTTTTCATTGCTACAGCCTTTAAGCCTTTAGCCTTTTAGCCCTTCTGCCTATAGTTGCAGGTGATGTTGCAATTGCAGTTAATTGAATGTTGCAGCTCTCTCTATGTAAGTACATCGGAATCAAGGGGCTAAATACTTGTTTTATCAAATCTCTTCTAAGTGTTTTATGGTTTACAAATTTGTGGAATTGCAATGGCAGCTAGTTGAGTCTGTTACATTTACATTGGAATAATGCGTTGTTGGCCACTGAACAAGTGCATGAAAGTGTTGTAATTGGTCTCTAGAAAGGCCAGGAGATGAAGGAAGAGCAACGCTGAATTGCCTTTCTACTTAGATCAGAATAAAATAAATTTGATTCTTTTATCTCAAGATAAAAATTGAAAGCAAAAATTGTAACGTGACTAAAACTTGGAACCACACCATAAAATAGTAGGGTATACATAAATCATTACATTCATAAATCTTCCACACTACGCATAAAGCTAAAAGCGCAATTTTCTGCGGGAATTTTAATGGCCTAATTGAGTATCTGCCAAAAGAGACTACAGTAGCGGAAAGTGTCTACAAAAACAGTTTTAGAGAATTGAACACGGCCATACGTGGAAAAAATCCACATCTCTGCTTAGAAAGCTCTACTTCTGCTTCAACCATGTCAAACACTGCATTTATAGTTTAAAGAAAATAATAATTTGCGAAGCGCAGTCTAAGATGAAAACAATGAGATCAATATGTCAGCACGAGAAAAAAAAATTAAACTTTTGGGCAAACTCTACAAGTACGTAAAGTTGATAATTAATCAAGCAACGAAGCATAACTTAAAAATAGATAAAACTACAAACTTTCGACACAGTACCATTCATTAATTAAACCATTCGACCAAATCTGAATAATTTATAAACGGGAACGGTTTTACGGCTGTAATCTTGGTCTTGTCGTAATACTGATGCAATTTATCACAGTAGCGGTGCAGGATTTTAATTTAACATTTACTGCAATTCTTCTTTCCATACAATCACTTAAAGTTACTGCAGAGTGGAAATAAAAGTTTTAATGTTTTACGATTTTAATGTAACAACGTACAAAATTGTAATTATCCCCTTCCCATTATCACAAATCCTTTGTTTCGAATGGTGTACTTTTTAGTACATAATGATACTCGAACTATCTCATTTAGTTTTCGATACTGAACGATGGAGATTCGACATATAGGAACGGAGTTGCAAATATCTCCGAAACTAAAAGAGCTAGAGAGCTGCGTTTTTTTAAGATTCGTCTCGTTGAGGAGCTTCTTTTTGCTGTAGAGTGCAATTCTGTAGTTCTTATAGTTTGTGAACTATTCAGTTTTTTCAAAATATCTCAAAAACTGAAATAGGTAACCTTATTATTTTATCTAACCAGAAGAAGCGCAATAAAATTCTGCTTCGTTTAGTATATAATGTTCCTATAGCTATCTCTTTTAGTTTTCGAGTTATCTTGAAAAAATCAAAAAAAAATCAGATAATGTATATCTTGAAAACTAAAAGAGCTACAAATTTTCACTCTACAGGAAAAAGATTCGTCTCTTGGAGACGAATCTTTTAGTGTATAATGATACTTGAACTATCTCTTTTAGTTTTCGAGTTATTTTGAAAAATTCAAAAAATTTTTTGAGAAAGCTGGATATCTTCAAACTTAAAGGAGCTACAAAGTTGCACTCTAGAGGTCTATAATGTTACTGTACCTATCTCTTTAGTTTCCGAGATATTTTGAAAAATTCAAAGAAAAAAGGTGGGGGTTGTTATAAACCGACACTTTAAAAGCGAATATCTCCGGAACTAAGGGAGCTAGAGAGTTAATTTTTTTTTAAAAATGATCGTCTCGAGCAGACGATTGTTGTTGACGGTTGTTATAAACCGACCCTTTAAACGCGAATATCTCCGGAACTAAGGGAGCTAGAGAGTTAATTTTTTTTTAAAATGATCGTTTCGAGCAGACGATTTTTTTCGTCTATAGTGATATAATATCTATCTCTCTTAGTTTTCGAGATATTTTGAAAAATTAAAAAAAGAATGCGTGGGGGTTGTTATAAAACGACCCTTTAAATGCAATTATCTCGGAAACTAAAAGAGCTAGAGGGTTAATTTTTTTTTAAATGATCGTCTCGTCGGTGCGCTTCTAATACATGCCTAGCGATTGAGATTAGGTGCATAGCGCCTGAGAAAATAGTCAAAAACGAAAACAAAATGTCAAAAAAACGCGGAAATTTCCAAAAAAATTCACTTTAAATGCAATTATCTCGGAAACTATAAGAGCTAGCGGGCTGATTTTTTTTTTTTAAATGTTCCTCTCGTCGAGCTGCGTCGAATGCACCCAAATTAGCAGGTCCATCGAGTACAGGAACAAACTTGCAAATATCTCAAAAACTTAAAGAGGTAGAGAGATCGTTTATATACCAAAATAACCCTCTCGGAAAGGCGGTTTTTTTGCTTAGTGAACGCTCGCGGTACGACCCATAGGAACAAAGTTGCGAATATCTCGGGAACCATAAGAGCTACGGAGATCATTTTTATACCAAAATAATCGTCTCGGAAAGGCGCTTCTTTTGGGTTGTGTCCCCTGGCGCTAAGGCCCTTAGGAACAGAGTTGCGAATATCTCCGAAACTAAAAGAGCTAGAGAGCTCCGTTTTTTTTTAAAAGATTCGTCTCGTTGAGGAGCTTCTTTTTGCTGTAGAGTGCAATTTTGTAGTTCTTATAGTTTCCGATGTATACAGTTTTTTCAAAATATCTCGAAAACTCAAATAGGTAACCTAATTATTTTACCTAACCAGAAGAAGCGCAATAAAATTCTGCTTCGTTTGGTATATAATGTTGCTATAGCTATCTCTTTTAGTTTTCGAGTTATCTTGAAAAAATCAAAAAAAATTCTGAAAAAGCTGAATATCTTGAAAACTAAAAAAGCTACAAAGTTTCACTCTACAGGAAAAAGATTCGTCTCAAAGAGACGAATCTTTTAGTGTATAATGATACTCGAACTATCTCTTTCAGTTTTCGAGTTATTTTGCAAAATTCGAAAAATTTTCTGAAAAAGCTGAATGCCTTGAAAACTAAAAGAGCTAGAGAGTTGCACTCTACAGGAAAAAGATTCGTCTCGAAGAGACGAATCTTTTTGTCTATAATGTTACTGTACCTATCTCTTTTAGATTCCGAGATATTTTGAAAAATTCAAAGAAAAAAGGTGGGGGTTGTTATAAACCGACCCTTTAAACGCGAATATCTCCGGAACTAAGGGACCTAGAGAGTTAATTTTTTTTTTTAAATGATCGCCTCGAGCAGACGATTTTTTTCGTCTATAGTGATATAATATCTATCTCTCTTAGTTTTCGAGATATTTTGAAAAATTAAAAAAAGAATGTGTGGGGGTTGTTATAAAACGACCCTTTAAACGCGAATATCTCCGGAACTAAAAGAGCTAGAGGGTTAATTTTTTTTTTAAAATGATCGTCTCGTCGGTGCGCTTCTGATACATGCCTAGCGATTGAGTTTAGGTGCATAGCGCCTGAGAAAATAGTCAAAAACGAAAACAAAATGTCAAAAAAACGTGGAAATTTCCAAAAAAATTCACTTTAAATGCAATTATCTCGGAAACTATAAGAGCTAGCGGGCTGATTTTTTTTTTAAAATGTTCCTCTCGTCGAGCTGCGTCGAATGCACCCAAATTAGCAGGTCCATCGAGTACAGGAACAAACTTGCAAATATCTCAAAAACTTAAAGAGGTAGAGAGATCATTTATATACCAAAATAACCCTCTCGGAAAGGCGGTTTTTTTGCTTAGTGAACCCTCGCTGTACGACCCATAGGAACAAAGTTGCGAATATCTCGGGAACCATAAGAGCTACGAAGATCATTTTTATACCAAAATAATCGTCTCGGAAAGGCGCTTCTTTT
>SMLS01059242.1:0-12581 GCA_004785975.1 Popillia japonica
GCTGCTACTTTTTTAGTCTTTGTCAACAATAAAACCGGTTAGTTACAATTAATAAAATATTGAAGAACGCTGTTTCTAACCAGAGAGAGTAAGATAATATTGTATAAACACTTTTACTTTGCAACTTTACTTTCAATATCGATGACATTGCTAGAATGCTCTTCGGTTTAAGTTGTGACATTTAAATATGCACGTGTTTGCCGCCGTTGAAATAACTCTGCCTAAAAATTACAGAATATTATCATCAAATGTAATACAGTTAACAATATATGAAAATGCACAAACATCAAGGTTTTTATACTAATATCTACATTTAAGATAGATACACTTCTTTGCAAACATCATCAATTTAAAAGCTGTTTCTCACAGTCTCTAATTAAATTAATTAAAATTAAGTCAATTAAATGAATTATGAAGCATTCATTGTTATTTAATAAATTTACGTTACGCTCTTAATGTAAATAAGAGCATGTTTTTGCTTAATTAACTATAAACATCCATCGAATCTAATTTACAAAGGACAAAATTGCATTAAAAAGAATTTCAGTTAAGACACCAATAAATGCGTCCGATGACGTTATGGCTACAGAGCTCTAGAAAAAGAATCGGCGTTATTTTCTTTAATACTCATTTGACTGCATAAACAACGGGCGTTATACGTATGTGTATGTATGTATGACTTGTGAACCCACATAATGATGGCACTTATTTTGTTTGTTTTACTAACCACAAGTAAAACCTTTGCATATTAGAATAAAATAGAATAGGTTCTTTATTCATTGCCAGTATTCAATTGGATAGAAAGCGTCGAAAATTAGAACAACAATTATTAGCTCCAACATAAATTATATCCCTGCTTTACGAAACTTTTCTTTGGTATAATTTTTATTAAATAAACCTTATCTCTACTCTAGCAGTAGTAAGAGAGACTTTAAACTTTCATTTTAGGTGTACAATTTTAAACTGGCTAAACTAACTATAGATTTAAAATTACCCTATAAACATTACAAATGTATTCACTTGCAAACACTACTAAAGTACTCGACCTTGTTATTTTGAGTTAGCAACAATACAAAGCTAAGTAAATAGAAAAAGGTGCTTTTTTCATTGCCAGCTTTCACTACTTATACAGATAGAAAATGCTAACCATAGAATAACTTACTAGAATGGTAACTGAAAGGGAAGGGGTAAAATGTATTACAGCGCCTCTCGTAACTTGACCGGAACTAAAAATAAAGCGCCAAAACATTCCAATCTTAGGTAAATAATTCAAATTAATATTTTGAAAAAGGTTTTCGCCCACAATTGTGCTGTAAGTTAATATTTAATTTTAATTAAATAAAATTAAAAGTAACTTATAGCAAAATTTTGGACGAAAACTTTTTCATGATAGTAATTATTAATTATTGTTGTATTTACATACATACTACCACTCTAACGAAGCGTGTAAAAAAAAAGTCAATTAAAACAAACCTATTTATTTTTAACATTAACTATTAAAAATAATCATATCTACATCACAAGCTATGGAATATGATTTTACTTACACAAGAACTACTAACCTCAAATTATAAAACACTAATAAAAGTTCAAAAGTTTATAAAAAGAAACAAAAACTATCCGAAAAATACATAAAACTTAAAAATAACGTAAAACAAAACATAGATCACAAATATACACCAAATACAGTAAAAGCAGTAAAAGCGTTCTGTAGACACCCGACAATCCCGAAAATGTCAACAAATGACTGTTGGTGTAGTAGTTGTTCCTACTTACCCACTGTTCACCTTTAGTTACCGGTCAAGATAATAGAGTGCGCAACAATAGTATTTGGCGCCAATTTGAGAGTTGGCACCCCCTGATGCTAACATATGCAGCAGATCAATCTCCGTATATTGCTTGTTGTTCGTTGTACCGCTTCTCCGTATTTTATGGTATACATACAGTGTTCGAATACAGCAGACATTGCGGTAAATTTTATACAGATTTATAGGATCCCCATCTTCTTATGTTTTTGAACAACTTATGGAACAGTAGGCTAGCTTCAATGACAATACAGTACATATAAACGTTTGATTTGATTTTTGAAAAATTATGTTACTTTCAATTACTTAGTCAAAATTCTATTAATATAACTGTCTACGAACGATAATTTTTTCTAACTCTACATAAAAGTATTTAAGTACACAGCCATTCATTTTACAGACTCTATTACTGATACGACTAGTAAAATATTCTCTTCTACTGAATCGATCCGAAACCATTACTTTCGCCATAAATTTAATACTAGAACACCAACAGTTCAAATATCAACAACGAAAGCAGATCGGCTTTCACCAAATAGCCAACAAAGTTATCAAAGTTCAGATACCACCAGCCAACAATTTACGGAAAGTGGATTAAACTACGAAAGCGAAGTGCCTATCCGGTTATATGAAATACAAGAAGCTGTTACAAGACGCAAACAATCAAGCTCAAGTGAGTATATTTGTGGCAAATATGTAGTTTATTTGTAAACTGAAAAGTTAATTACGTTAGTAGTCAAGTATAATGTGTTCATTTGAAAGGTTCATCTACTTTGTGTTGACATTTTAATAGAAAAGGACGTAGATAAATGAGTAAGTACGTGATTTCTTTGACATAAACATAAATTCAAGTGACATTTGATTAGAGTCAATTATCAATCACAATTTAAATAAATTGTTTCTTATTTTTAAACATAGGTTTTAAAATTGCCGTTACTTTAGAACACACAACACTTATTTTAGTTAGTTTAGTGTTTACTCGCTTTAGAATTGCATCGAAGAATTTCAAGTTGAGGTTCCACATTTTGCAATGAATTATATGCAAATAAAAAAAACATTGTATAAAACTAGAAACCTGTTTTCTGAAACTAGTAGTCTTCCAAGAACATCAAGTAGCAGAGTAATTAAGAAACGCACCCCTCATGTTGTCACCGTGTTAAAGAAAGAACCGCCAATCGTTCGTCGCCTGAGTCCACAATTTAATCTTTCTGTTGGTAGGTACAACTCACAAATTATTCCAAAAAAGATTTACGACTTTATCCATACCATGTGACTGCGGTACAAGAGTTAGAAATTAATTACTCACGTAGACTACAATTTTGTAATTGGTTTGTAAATATTGACAATAATAATGGAGCTTTCGCCAAAAGTCATCTTTACTGGTGAAGTATGATTTTTGTAAAACTGGATACTTAAATTTACAAAATACAAGAATTTAAAGTAGTAAAATCCACATGTAATTATTGACAATCCCCTACATCCGGAGAAAATAGATGTTTGGGCGGCAATAAGCCAAATAACCGTACCTGCCATAACGTTAACTGCTCAAAGGTACCGCACAGAAATTTTAGAACCATTTATCAATCAGTCGGATGATGATCAAACTCAAAACATATATTTCCAACAAAATGGGTCCTCTTGTCACTGTACTGCGAAATTTTTTGTATCCTTGAGCAGAATTAGTCGAAATACTGAAATTTCTTGTCCTGTACGATCCAACGATTTACACCTTGCGACTTTTTCTTCTGCACTTAACTAAATGACCCATAGCATATTTCTAACACCTGTGCTCAATTTGTATGATGTGCAGCAAAGAATCGAACAGAAATGCATGGGAATAAATAACAATCCAATACTTTACTGTTGCAGAATGAGATTAGAAATTTTGAACGGAGAATTTTAAAATGAATTGCTGTTTAAAGACAATATTTTGTTAATGGATACAATTTTCAATTTATATTTATTCGTATTGCAGAATATAGAATAATTACATTAATATTATTACTACATTATAGTTCCTATAGTTACCTTATGTTTGTTACTTATTATATAGTATAAGTATGTATAAAACTGTCAAAATATTCACTACCTAGTATAATATTTGCTTATACAGGGTGTTTGGTCATTCGCTTTCCTAATTTTAAGAGCATTAATTTCCCAACATGTAGAATGTATTGGCAAAAATTCGTGTTGAAAAAGTTTTCAAATAAGCGCGAAAAAAAATAAAGAAAATATCGGAAAATGTTTTTAAGGCGGTCTCTATACATACTGCAAGTGTGTGCGTGTGTATCTTCTACGTAAATATACCCTCGACTGTATTAAGAACAAATGCTGATATTGTAAACAATCAAACGAATTGGAAGACGCTAGGAGCAACTGTGTTTATATCGTAAAAATATGACGATATTTACAGCTGATTGTTCAGTGATATTTGTTGTATAGGTCGTGGTGGAGCAGTGCACTGGCCTCCACGTTCACCAGACTTAAATCCGGTTGATTTCTTTCTATGGGGATGTTTGAGGGACCGAGTCTATAGAACACAAGTCAACGATATAGACGAATTGCGTGAACGTATTATTATGGAAACAGACCATATAAGTACGTCAACGTAATTTGTGTGAAAATGTACCTGAGTCACTTATCCGTCGTGCCGGATTATGTATTCAAGAGAATGGTGATAATTTTGAACAATTATAATGATCGTGTGATCAGAAGAAAAACTGTCATTTACCAAGTTTTTTTAGGATATTTGGCAAACAAAGTGAGTTGATGTTTTCTTTATTATTGATGATTGGACCTTTAAACCAGGCTTATGGATTATCGCACATCTGTTGGCGTGTAAATACAATGTTATTATTTTATGAATGACCACTCTCATATTACAAAATGCCAACACAGACATTTTTATACAGGCCACTGGACTGTGTTTAAAATAACTAAACAGCAATTTCTTTTGATGTATTATTTTCAATCGGCATCCCAATGTCTAGGTACTATCTAACATAAAAACGGTGACTTTTTCAAAATAATTAAACACTATTTTTTTTTAATTTTTTACGCATCTTAAAATATTTGACGTACATATATGTACATACTGTTTAAATTAAAACAAGGAATGAACAAACACCCTGTATATTACGTAGTCAGTTTTAAACGACATACTTAACAATACGAGTAGTCTCAATATATCACATGCTACTTGATGAAGTTTTCAAATAAGCGCATAGTATATGTAGGTACATATATGTATGTTCACTGAAATGCAAATTTAAATTTATTCTTTTACTAGTTAAACTTAAAAACATGACTTTCAAATTAGGGAAGAATGCCATAAGTAATTATTAAAGTACAATTAGATGTATACATTGATGTTCTTAAACTTATATTATTTTTTTAGCACCACGCTTTAAATTATCCTTCGCAAAAACATCAACGACAAGCCCATTGAGCAAATTATCGTCAACGGTAAAAGTAACTACACCATTTCCATTAACCACTCAACGGATCATTTTGAGGAAACCACCTCAAGAGCTTTCTGAACGCCCAGCTAATAGTAATACAAGGAAAACCACATCTTCACATCGTGAAAATGATTTTGCTGGATTGCTAGTAAACCTACCTTCTCAAAGTAAAGTTATTATTCATAGTAGTGGTACTATTCAATGTTTAGATCAGGGAAATTTTCCGCACCCTGTTTCATGTAAAAAATTTATCTCTTGTGCACAGATGGAAACTGGAAAAGTTACTGGTTGGGAATATACATGCCCAAAGAATTTAAGCTTCGATCCAGTTGGTGGAATATGTAACTGGTCAGCAGACTTAGGATGTGATGATTAGCAAACATATTAGGAGATTTTAAAAAACATTATTTATTTATGTGTATATTCTTATTTATAGAGATCTAAGATAAATATTAGCTATTCATATAGTGAGATTGTTTTTTAATTTTGAAAACCAAATGATTCATACATAATGTGTCAAAGATATATTGTACTTTATTTATTAATATAATTATGAATATTGATAGTATGCTTAATCTACACATGAAATAATATACAGGGCATCTCCAAAAGCTTTGACATATAGAAATAACTGCGTAATCTGAAGTTAAACCTACCTACAACTTTTGTAAATAAGTTTTCTTTGCTTTCTTCTGGTGTAGCAAATATATCAAACTTTGTTTAGTCACGTGCATCTCTGTAGATATTAATTGCAACTATTACTACACGTTGTAATAGCTCTCATCTCAAAAACAATGCTGCATTATGTACATCAAAGAAGTGATATTGTTTAACATAGAACTGTACTAGAACTGGCAAATTCTTCATTTCGCAAACCACATAATTTGCGAGTAAAAGCAGAATTTTGTAGTTACCAAGTTAGAGCTCCTTTTGTGGGTAATCTATTCAAAAAATTTACCAACACTAGATAGCAAAAATTATTGTATAAATTATCTGGTAAGTACCGTAAGTAATTCGATCAACTTCATTTAAACTATGGTATAAAGAAAAACAGGAACATAAATTATAAGAACCATAACATCAGTAGCAAATGAAAATGGCCATTTCATTTATACATTCCAATACCAACTTTATTTCTTTTTCTTCTCAAGCTTTAGTCATATGATCTAATTTACACACAACCCAACCTATGTATGTACATAACAAGCTAAGTTTAAAAATATTATCTACATGTAAGGTAAATTAGAGTAATTATCGGTCAAATATGATCAGTGTATCAAGAATCACTCAAGTTACGTCAGGAAGTTGATGAATTTAGGAACCGAGTCTCAAACGATAGTGACATTAACAGAATTCCTGTAAATTTAGTATGATGTAGTCGCTGTAAGTTTCTAGTATGTGTATGAAAGTACATATACAGGGTGCATTTGAAATAAAAGTAAAAAATATTAAGAATGGTAAGATACAACTATGTAGAATATAAATCCAAAAACTTTTTGTTCAAATACGACGCGAATGCCAAAATTATAATCTCCCTTATAAATTGTAATATGCGCCGCCTATGAATCGAGAATATGTTCACCTCGATCGAAATAACGTAAGACATCGCAAAATCAGCTGTCGATGTTATAAAAACTACGAAATAACGCTGATATGTCAGTTTTTTTAAATAGCTTTGAATGAAGAGTTCAATAATATCAATGTGATTACGTATGAAAATACAATCGGAGCCTAATTAATAAAGGAACTTTTATTTTAAATGTATCCAATCTATGGAATTACTATAAACAACGATTGAAAATCATTTAACTGTAGTAAAACTATTGTTGTGAAATAAAGATAGTTTCTTAGTTGCAATTTTTGAAGCGTAGTCGTATTTTCCTATTTTTTAAAGAATTGTTGGTTCCATGTCTGCAACATCTATGTACAGTGGAATTCGCTTGCTACGAAGACTGTTACAGCGAAATATCGGTTTTTGCGAAATAAGCCCATGCTTTAGGTTGGTTCGGTATTAGATCTTATGTTAAGTATTTCGGATACAGCGAATTCGCTTACAGCGAAATTTCGCTTTGAACAAAATATTTCTCTTACTACGTTTATACTTTCTTCTTTAAGGTGGTTCAATGGTAATGATGTGGCGTAACTATATCCACGCTGAATGAAATAATTTGGGAAACTTGATCTCATGCCTCTATTTTGTATCTATCTATCTAAAATATAGCGGTATGTGATCTGTTTGTGGTACTTATTAATTAAATGGAACAAGACTACCCAATTAATTAATAATTACACCAGTTTACACTACAATATATTGAGGACAAACGAGTAATACAATCGTCACATGGATAATTATCTGTATCTGTAATTGATTTTAAAACTCAAGTCAGAAGCATCAAATTATTAAATCCGTAATTAGCAATCATATACTACGTTTATGCTTTCTGGATGCGCATTAGAAAATGCGAATTAATAAGTACGGATCGAAAACTTAATCTGTTTATGCTTTTCTCGTAATGCGCAATATAAATAATACGCATCGAAATATTTCGAATTAGCCGGGGTTTACAAGGGTTATTGCCAATCGTTTAAGTTTGTAACACAAATTCTATGATGTAACCATAACCTTAATTGTACTGTTGTATGTCGTACACATATTGCACGGTGCGCATACAGTTGTAGGCATGTTGTCAGATATGTAATATGTCAACACAACACAACCTATTTTTCACATGTGATATGTCGTTCGCTTACATTCTGTTGGTAACCTGCTTTAATACACTTTGAATTCGAATTAAACGTTTATACAACCAAACCGCTATTCTTAAACCACCCTTGAAATCAGGATTTCGTGAATTCGCATTTCGTGCTATAATGCGCATCGAGAGGTGTTTATGCTACAGGACTTATAACCGAATTATAGTCGTAATGCGTATTCAATACGCATTTAGGGAAAGCATAAACTCAGTATCTGTCGTTTATTCATGAATTGCGGATTCAACGAATTTTTCTGCAACGTCATTTATTGGTGCGATCTTATTCAGTACGCCTTCATTCGTTACGACGGTGATTTACTTATCTATAGCAACTGTTGTGTGTTTGTTTTATTAGTAAAATAACAGTTTAGTGTGGAAGATGTCCGATAAAACAGTAAAGCGGAAACAATTGAATATAGCCGATAAAATTGCCATAATAGGAGAAGTAGATTCTGGTGCTAAAAAGGCAGACGTATGTCGTAAATATAATTTACCACCTTCGTCGCTTTCTACATTATTAAAGAACAAGGAAAAGCTGATTCAATCTTTTCCGTACAATTCGAAAGAACGTAAGAGACTGAAAACTACAACGTTTGAAGATCTAGATGAAGTACTGCTTAACTGGTTCAAACAACAACGAAACTCTAACATACCAATTAGTGGGCCAATCATTGTAGAAAAAGCAACTTCTTTCGGTAAAGTATTAGGATATGGCGATGACTATCAATGCTCTATGGGCTGGATTTCTAGATGGAAGAAAAGACATAACATTGGATTTGGTAAAATATCTGGAGAAGCGATGTCAGTGAATAAAGAAGTAACTTCTGATTGGTTAGCTAATACCTGGCCCACAGTTAAATCCGCATTGAATATATTACAATCCATGTGGATTGTAATATATTCAATGCAGATGAAACAGGGTTACTTTATAAATTGACTCCCGACACAACCTTGAAATTTAGGAATGAGAAATGTATAGGGGGTAAGTTATCCAAAGAGAGAGTTACAGTTCTTGTATGTGCGAATGCCGACGGATCCGAGAAACGTAAGCTGCTAATTATAGGGAAGTTTAAATCACCGAGATGTTTTAAAAATGTGAGCAACTTACCCGTTGTTTATACAAATAACAAAAATGCCTGGATGACATCACACATTTTTGCAAACGAAATCCGTAAGTGGGATGTAGAATTAAGAAACAGAAAGATTTTGCTTGTAATTGACAATTGTGCCGCACATCCTGCAATCGATAATCTGCAAAACATTAAACTTATTTTTGTGCCGCCCAATACTACTGCTGTTCTACAACCTATGGACCAAGGTATAATAAAGTGTTTAAAACAAAATTTTAGAAAAATGTTGGTACTGCAAATAATTGAAAACATAGAAGAGGGAAAAAAGGAATTTAACATTAATTTGTTAGAGGCAATACGTTTAATTGACCGAAGCTGGAATAAAGTTACGCAAACTACAATAAAGAATTGTTTTATTCATGCGGGATTTCTCAATCGCGAGAATGAAATCGAAGTCCACAGCGACAGTGACAACGAAGAATTTACAATAGAAGATAATTTGCCACTAGCAAAATACATGAAACTTTTTGGCGATAAATCTGTAACAATGAAAGATTATGTGGAAGTGGATGATGCAATCATTACCAATCAGCTACTTACAGACACTGAAATCACTTGTTTAGCGTCTACCTCTATGAGCGAGGATAAAAATATTGAAAGTGCTTCAGAAGAATCTGATAATGATATCGCACATCAAACAGGTGCTGATATTGTTACCATACATCGGGCGAGACAGTCATTAGAAGTAATGAGGACATTTTTCCAAAATTCAAAACATACTGTAGCTGCCGGTTCTCTCGATTTGCTAACGCAAATTGAAAATAATATGGATGAAATATCTACGTTTCATATAAGACAAAGTAAAATAACGGATTTTTTTAATGTGTAAATTGTTGAAGTATGCGTGTACTGCTAAATAAAAAATGTATACGTTAATTTATATAAATACTTTTCATGCATTTATATTCAATAAATAATGTATTTTGCTTTTGTTGTTTATTGTACTTTTGACAGAAACATGCAAAAAGAACCATATATGTACATACGTATTTAAAATTATTTTTGCAATTTCGTATTCAACGAAAATCGGTTACAACGAAGTTAATTCGCTGGTCCCCTGCGTTTTCGCTGCAACCGGATTCCACTGTATACACATTGAACATTCGAAACAGGCTGACTCTGATTGTGCGTTGCACACATGTGAAATATCGCCTATCGCTCTGCAATAGATATATTTGTTAAAACACAATGGTGCGATGAATAATTTATAAATATCTTTGTCATTTTTTTCTCGCGTCTGGGAATTTGTCCAAAATATTTTGGATTTAAGTTTAATTAAAAAATAAATTTCCACTTTTGATAGCCTTTATTTCTATTTCAAATACACCGTGTATACGTTTCGGGCAGCTTGAGAAACCCGGTCACTATGAACAATGACCGGTCTGTATACATAACGCCCGCATCAAGTGGGCAATATAAGTAGAGTGTATTTCTAGTTTGGCACATTACGTCATATCGACTTGCGCAAAGTGTGACGTCACATGAAAAATATACGTATTTCATAAGCGTATATACCTACCATGTTCGAAGGTACTCCCTATAGTCTTCAAGAAAACTTTTTCTTTAGCGACAACGATTGAAATACACTCTATACATGACTAATCACGTTTACCGGTTAGTATGATGAATGACTAGAGCGGGCCAATTCCCCTGCAAGACAACTGCGTCGGTATGGGAGTGTAATTCGTAATATATTAGAAAATGCGGTAGAATAGGGAAGCAACATGAGCTTGTTACCGATATAAGTACCTATACAAGTAGGGACATTTATTCTATCACAAGTAATTAAATATACATTTGCTTTTCTACTATTACACTAATATGCATAAACATCTTCGTTACACATACATATGTAGTTCGTGTATAAACCGATTAATTTTGTTATTATTGTGCTTCGCACTGCTTAGGTGTTTTTTACGATGTATTTTTAACCAACACAGTACATATGTATTGCACACTAAACATTTAATTTTTAAGCCATCATATATTTAGTCCGGAAAATTAATAATAAACTTCTTCATTTCATCTGACAACGATCGTTTTCTCGATTTATGTGTCAACGACATTTTGTTACGTATACTTACACTTTACATACAGTTTAAGCGGGTACAAGATACTGAATGCTTTTTATTAGTTCTGATGCAATACAATCACCCTCACTTCGGCGCAGCTGTCTTGCAGGGAAATTGGTCCGCTCTGATAATGACTACCCTATCTTGGACAAGAGAGTAAAACAGATGAACTGTAGTGCTTGTGTTTATTATACCTATGTAATTAAACTTACATACATAATTCTTATTAAAAGGTAGAAAAAAAACATCCAAAATTCAATGTCTTTTTTAAATTATTAAACGTAGTAACATCAGTAGTTACCCTACTTTTATTTTGATAACGACAGAGTTTAAAAATTAGTTAGTAATCTGGGATAGATTCACTGAAATATTTGAAATCTTAGAATTGTGGAAAATTAGAATTATTTATTCTTGCAAGGCGAGCTTTTGTAGCATTTTGAATTGCAAATAATGTTTGATTTCTTGCATTTACAACGTTTTGAAGTACAGTCACAGAACAATTACAATGTTGGAAGTTGTCTATCAAAATTTCGAGCACATTCTCAAAGAATTATATCAACTTTCGGAACATCGTTAATGGAAAGTAACTTTTCTTTACACACATTAAATTCATTTTTGGAGTACATTTGGCTTAAAATACCGTGTTTTATTCCTAGTTTCTAAGGGCTTTCTGTTTTCCACAGAAATAATGATAGCAATTATATTAATTCCCACTATCCGATGGGCCGATCTACATCTGGTACCCTTATTCGAAGGCGTTGGCCTATTTCTGCAATACGAAATTTTGGTTTTTGAACACGCTAACATCTTTTCGGATTGCTTTCCAAGTGATACTTTAGCTCCGTCACGCGCACAAAAACCGATGCAATGAAAATTGGTCAAATGTCCATACTGGTTATATTGTGACTACAGCATGCGGGGCCGCGCCATTCTATATCGTCGCGAACGTCGTCCTCAAAGCAACTTCGAACCGTTTGGCCAGTGCCCAAATGATGCTGGTTCGCACTTTGAACACAGCATCTAAGCATTGCAGGTATGTTACGTTCAAAATTATTAATTTATATTATATTTCTGTTGTAGAGCATCTTATGACTCAACGTTCAAAATTCTTAGTTTGTATTATATTTTTGTTGTAGAGCATGCTATGGCTGTGAAAAGCATTTATTCATTGTTGCCAATTTAGTATGTTTTGTAAATTATGAAGAATGTCCGGTATGTTAGGATGTGGCATTAATGTGTAATTCTTCAATATATGTACACATTGATGCATATGTATCCGGACACGTATCGAGAGAGAAACACCTGCCGCACAATATTTTGTTCCGAATAGACAGAGTGTCAGCATACATGTAAAATAACG
>SMLS01059245.1:0-14297 GCA_004785975.1 Popillia japonica
TATGTATGTATATGTATGATGAATCATCATTCAAAACAGTATTGATAAGTTAAATTGAATCATTCCCCGATATATCTATTGTCAATTTTTCCCCTTTTTCTTCAGATATTCTTGTAGTTATACAATAATTCAATTATAAAGTTTACAACATAAAATGTTAAATTAAATAAATAGCTTAAAAAGCTCTAGTAATAAAATAAGATCTGAATTTATACGTGTAGCAATTACCTACGCAATATTTAAATTGGAATCCGTAGATAAAGCATAGAGTTATCTTGTTTATTCTACGGAAAAGTGATAAAAATATAACCGCTAGTTTTATCAATTCAAATATGATCAGACTCATCAGTCTATTAACTAACAGCACAGCTTCAAAGTAAATAGGTACGTTAAAATGGCGAGTTTCAAAATTGTTTAATATCTTTGTGCAGATACTCAGGCCAATTTCATTTCATTTAGTAATTAAGGTTTGAACACGTCAAAATTTGACACATTTTTGATTTAAAATTATTTTTTTTAATAAAAATTGCGTTAATTGCGTAATTACTAATAGTAATATGTTGTTATATAGAACCATGGAAACAGCAATGGATACTAAAGAAGTTATTAAAATAACATTCGTTTTGATCGCTGCATTACTATTGTGCAACATCATAGCTTTCAACCTACCTGACCAATATGATCCTTGTAAGTATAAAATATTATAAATCAGTTTAAAGGGAGAGCACCTGTTTGTTGACTCAATTCATGTTTTCTATTATGAAATATTTTGTTGCAGGCTTAACTAGAACCGCAAAAGTTTATTCTCGATATTTCTTCGCCAAGGTATTTATTATAATAAAAAGTAATTAATAGAAAATTATTAATTAAAATGCATTTATTTTCAGACGATTGGTTTGTTATTGACATTGTTATTTGTAATATGCTTGGTAGTTTTGAAACTTTACTCAGAAACAAAACGTGTTTGGTATTCTGTATGGTTTTTTATTTCTGGTAAGATATTAAATACAATCAAGTGATATTTTATTGCAAAAGGGATATAATGTTATTGCAGTGTTCTCATTCTCTGATTTGTATTTGACGTGTCAATTATTCTCTGGTTGTACGCAAAAACCCAACGATTACTGGATGGTTACAGCTAGTTTGGTTAGTGGAGCAGTTGGTATTGTGATATTTATAACAGTGATTATCAAGTATTGCAGCAACTGTATACCCAGTATGAGCAAGCGTATATTTAAGGTAAAGATTCTTTTCACATTATGGTTCTATAAATTTCCATATGACATTTCTTGTTATAAATGCAGATTTTTTTGTTTTCTATAACGTTTTCTATTGTCATAAGGTGATATTAATCCTGGTGTCCCACGGAGATCTGATCTGGGCCCTCTGATATTTTTGCTTCTCAATTGCTACTTATCAGCTTGTAGCTAAATGTAATTAAATTTTAATTTAATTTGCCGATAATGTGAAAATATTTACATGCATAAATTCAGATAAGGATTGTATATTACTTCAAGATAATTTAGAACGGATTTGTTGTGTGCAAAGAAGATTTTTAAAGCACTTGTGATACGAAAATTTCAATGTTTGATTTTGTTGAGGATTCCCATACAATATTTTGCTTTGACCCTTCTTCATGCCTTCATTGGAAACTTGGACATATTTATATCACGTACACTGGGTTGATTTAGAACAGACTCACCCGACAAGCGACATGGACTTAACGGCGACACAAAAACTTTCTACATTTAACTGGATGTTTGTAGTAATAAAGCGATTTGCTTTTAAGCTGGTACGCATACATTTAAAATAGCTACAGAAATATATTATTTTTCAGATACTTTTAATATCCGTATTATTACATAGTATAGCGTTTGCCAACACCCATTAATTAAACATAAACACAAATAAAATAATTATTGTATTTCTCCTAACATAGCTGATTTTAATAATAGGGTACAAATTAATTTTAGAACCATAAGAAAAATTATTTATCAAAGCAGGTATTAGACAGGAATCTATGTTAACCTTAAGTTTGTTTCATTAAAAAAGTCTGATTTTATTCTAGTAATAATTAACACACAGTAAACAAATAGTAATTTATTTCAAATAATAAGGAAGGTAAACAAAAAGGCAGTCAAGCTAAGAACAAATTAATACAATTTTATTATGTAGTTTCATATGAAACTCAAATAATACGAAAACCCTTACTCATACGATTTTTTAATGGCATACATACTTCGAAATATAGAGAAATTGTATGCGCTTTTGATTTAACTATATGCATGTTAAAATCGCATTAACGAATTATCGATTTAAGAATATATAAATGATCCCTTGCATTAAATATAATTGTCTAGTTGTATATGAAACTCAAATTAAGCAAAAATCCTTACTCATAAAATTTTTAATTAAATTAGTACTTAGAAATATAGTGAAAATGTAGTCGATATTTATTTATTTCAAATCATGATACGATCGCATTACAAAATTATCAATTTAGGAATATATACATTATCCCTTGCATTAAGCATAATTGTGTACCCGCATATGAAACTCGATTTGATACAAAAATATATTGCATCTAAAAATAGTAATTTACATATACATAGTTGACCATATTATTACTGCTTCGCATTCGGATATCGCTGTAAAGCATACTTTTGTCGAGTTTTATGGCAGTTTGAGTCGAATCTAAATCAACAAACTGTACATATATGTGAATTCCGTAAGAAATTTCATGTGCCCCTAACTGACTACACTTGCTACAAATTTCTACGCAGTACCAGAATGAGAGAATCGGTTGCTCTAAATTTGCCACCATAGGCATATATACATACAAAGGGAATCAAACACCCGTTATACAAATGCATGGGCAATTACATCAGAAGTTAATTAAAAAATTGAAACTAGGAAGGATAACATTTCTACCTATAGACATCATAATTCCAAAATACAACCTCAATAAAAGATATAAAACCATAATAGCATAAATCAGTCTGTCTATTGAAGGAAACTGAAATTTTTCAGGCAGAAACAGTGTTGCTATGTATCTATCACTGTCCTTTGCTTGATATATGTATACAGGCTGAACATCGATTTTCATTTACGCGATATTCAATTTTAAGTGATTGATAGTTTGAAATTTCATAGCTACCTACCTTATTTAATCTCAAATCAGATTCTTCGTCAATTAACACACAATATCAAATTTTGTTTTCAACATATGACACATGGTTGAAATCAGAAAAAGAACATCTTTCTAGCTGTGTCAAAATCCAATATGGCGCCCATAAGAAATAACAAAGTTGATGATGATCCAAAGAAAACGAGACGTCGCATAAAAATTTTAAGATCACCCTTAGATAGAGGAGCAAAAGTGGCATTGAAGAACATGCAAAATAAGAAAATGAGATTCTAAGTCTACTCTCTTGTCGGGATCATACCTAATAACCACAAAATTTAGCAGCTTTGCCATTTATATACCTACCGTCTGTCTTCAATAATAAGCGAGATCGCAATGGTGCGGATCGAAAATGAATCAGCCTGTATATTGGCTTGACCATGGCACTCTTCATTTCTACCGCAGTAGTAGCACCAATTAGTTTTAAACAGCGGTAGTTAGTAAATATCATAGAAACTTACCAAATCGATTCTTAATGTTTGATCATTTCTATAGTAATTTAGTGAAAATAGACGTTTCAGTATTGGTACCCTTATATATTTCATATAATTCTTGACATAAATTATCGCCACCTGTTCCTTAGGTATTTTGAGATTTAAGTTTAAGTGTGATGTTGCACTACGATCTGATGATGTATTGTGCCTTCTTACATGATCAGGTACCAGAATTTGCCCGCAGCTATGGCTCCATCCAACCTAAGAACCTTTAAGAAAAGTATTTCTCTCTCGACTATGAGGTTTACCGAAATGATCAGCACGAATTGCTGCGACAGCCACGCGGTTGGATATCAGGTGTTTCAGATATTTATACACCGTTCCGTGAAACCAACAGTCATTATTGTGTTTCAAACCTGTCCTTGTCATGTGTTACCCAAGATGGCACTGTCTTGTGAGAAAGCCCACGAGAATGCATAGTTTGTTTCTACTCAGCATGATCTTCGCCCGTTGCTTGTTAAATTTTCCAGGAAATACCTTCATTAACAGCAAACAATATAGTTACCCTGAGCCATAGTTTATCATATTCCAAATACGAGGGCGTATTTTTATGTTATCTACCTAGTCACGAAAAGAAACAAAAACATGTTCTGCACTCCCTTCAACACTAATACACTTATTGCATTTTTTTTTCAAGTTGCCCCATACCCTCAGAAAAAAATTGCTTCGATAACCCCCCAACATATTCTTTAACAGCTTCTTTGAGTTCTTCATCAGAAGCAAAACGCTTTCCCTTGAGATACCCACAGTCATTGATTATCTGCTGAACTTTGCTTGCCTTATGAACCCGACAATTGTCGTCCAGCAACAAGTTTTTTTGTGGATAAGAATGCGGACGTTTTTCCTCCAGAGCAGTTTTTAAAATTTTTTATTGTGTTTCCGTAGGCCTCTCCATTTATGGTAGACCCTCTCGGCATATATTCAATAAGCAAGACTCCTTCAGCATCCCAGAAAACAGTTGCCATCAGTTTTTTTCCAAAAGATTGTGTCTTGGCCTTTTTTAGTGGTGGAGAGCCCTTATAAACGCACTGCAAGGATTCCCGTTTAGTAGGGAGGTTCCAGTAATATAGGTACCCAAGTCTCATCCTCGGTGATAGTTCGAGATAAAAATGGTTTGTCCCTCTCCAACTCGACCAAATTCTCTCGAGAATTCTTCTTTTCTGTACAAATTTTATACAGACTTCACACCTAAATGGTCATGTAAAATTTTGAGGACACTTGTTTCGGATATATAGTGTTATGTTATTATTGTTATTATTCATACTATCTCCTTATTCGTGTTAGGAGTGTTAAATTAAAATTAAAAAAAATATATTAAATTAAATTAAATTAAACAATTATATTAATTAATTAATTATTAATTAGTAAAAAAAAACTCCAGCCAACGGCGTGCAGGGAGAAAAATTAAAAACCCAGATTATAATGTGAAAAATTTTATTCCTCAAAATTTATTGTAAAAACACATCACAAACACACATAATACATAATTACATTTATTTCGGCACAACAAACATGAAATTCAAGCTGGAATTACGAAAATCATCTTTAAAAAATATCAGCAGTACATTTGGCAATTTACGGAGTGGTAGGCCTGGATGAAACGGAGAAACAAAATGGAGGGGACAGTTGTTTACAAGTTTTGACGACTGACAGACAAAAGAAGTCACGAAAATCTATTTGAACTAAAATACAACGTTTGAAAACAAGTAAAAGTTTATAAGTGCTCATTAGACCTTCAACCATCAAAATTAAACTAATGAGCAGTGAAGAAAACCCGAAAAAAGAAAAACAAGATTGGAAACGGCAGGAAGGAGTTTGCAACGCGCACAAGAGGATATCGGATACAAAAAACACACACACATATGCATTTAATTACATTGGGAAATTACAGGTAAGGGTCGTGGGTGGGTTATTTAGATAATTATTGTAAAAAAATTAATCACATTATAATCTGGTTCTTCCTAAATGTTCATATTTTTTATTTTGCGTCATTAGTGACACACAACAATAGACTTTATTGGCAATGACAGAGATCTTTACACGCCGATCTTTTAGTACCAAATTTTCGACTTTTCGCAGAATGTCTTCAGTTCGAGCTTCAACGTGTCGTCTGGACTTTGGGTCATAATTCATTGAGTCTCGGTCTCATCGAAAGAGTTTAGACCAATATTTTACTTGGAAATAAAATGGCGTATCTTTCCCATATAAAACAAGCATTCTATCATGAATTGCTTTTGGACCATTGCCTTCTTTTGTCAGGAATTTTATTACGCTGCGATGTTCAACCTTAGTGTCACTCATTTTATCGAGAAATAGACCGCCTCAAATCTCTATAAACAGCACAAACTAAACACAACATTGCACATGTATGTACTTCTAACAGTGACAACAATTTTTCTATAATTTGTTACGTTTCGTCTTACGTTTCATGGCACATGGGAACATTTTCTTTGACGAACAAAGAGTAGGCTGATCGATCATACTGTATATTAGAAATATAATAATTAATTATAACAGTTTATTGTACGGCAGATAGAATTGTGTTACCTAATTACAATTCTACATTCTAATTTTAAACTATAAATTTTTACAATCCTTTATGAAAAAAATATATAACTAATTCCATATACCTACAGCGTATTGAAAATTTGGAAAACATTTTTTGAGTGACTGTTTTCATAATAGACAAGAACAAAATAGTTTCTGTAGTTCTTCTTGTTGTTCTATTTTCATTGTTAATATAATCAAAATTTGATCGTTAATTTTAATATTTCTATACTGTTTTTTTTTGTTTTTAAGGATTTCAAATTTAAAGATAACAACATCATAAATCGTAGAATTCCACCTGAAGGAAATCCTGGTGGAAACACAGTAACTCAAGCTGAACAGACGACTGTCTTGATGGAAGACAATGACAGTGGAGGACCGCAATAACCAAACGTTATTAATAGTAACGTCTTTTACCGTCGCAAGTTTGGATTTTCTTTTATTAAATATTATAGTTTTAAAACTGTCAGATTGAAGAATTTGAGTCTAAATCTATTGACAATCTAATATCCATGCTTGCAACCATTTATTTCAATTTAGTTTAAGTTACGTCTTTAGCATCATTTTTTTTTTCAATTTTTGCTATTAGAATTTTAACGATGCTGAAGCTGAACACAAAAAGTACTATTTTATCCACGGTCAAAATACCCAACTTTATCGCCGGGATAATGCTTTTTGTGTTTATATATTTTTGTTTTCGGACGTAAAAATAGCAATGTGCTCTTTGAGATGTGCGATACAAATACTTTACTGGGACCTAGTTGTAACGGTGGGATTTGTGTCCGTAAATTGACTATTCTAAAGCAGTCCTTTTTTGGGGAAAATTTCTGCTACTTATTGTTAGTACAATTATAAACGAATATACAACTAGTAATATTCGTAGCACAATTATGTGTTTTCTGCACTTTTCCCCAATTTTAAGCAGTGTATGAATTTCGTGGAACTCAACTCATTTGTATGGAAATGCTCGAGTTGTATTCCGAAGTAAAATATTTACTTTTCTTGCACTAGAACGAAAGCCTTGTCGCTACTACATAGATTGACCTTTGGGATCTGTGAAAGGAGTTTGTCTTCTATTAGTTAAATTATGGATCCGTAAATTTGATCGCCACACTTTCGAAATTCGAAAATTTGATTATGCCATCGTTTTCTGCCCGTTTTATGCTACTTTGTGCCGTTGACAGCACGTTCTGTGCCGTTTCTGTATTCGAGATATTTAATTCTTAAATTTGGTGGAGTTTTATTGCGGCTGCTTCACTTTTGAATTTGCAAATTTGATTATGCCATCGTTTCGTGCTGATTTGCGGCGGTAAAATTGCGTTTTGAATATGCTCTTACTGCTGAAATCAGTACATACATATATACCACCAGACAATATGATGGTTTAATCAAGTTTTCAAAATTCAGAAATGTGGTACTTAGTCAAATTGAATATCTCGAAAACCGAAGTGCAACAAAACGCGCTTAGATCGGGCCAACCCAGTACAAAATGGGCAGAAAGCTTGATTGCCTTTTCAAAATTGGAAAGTGTCGCACCGACCAACCTCTAGCTGCTACATTTCAAAATTGACTATTTTGAAGAAAGAAGTTCCACAAAACAATTTTCAATTTTACAGAACACCTAAAATAGAATCAAATCGATGGCATAATCAAATTTTCAAAATTCGAACGTTTGGATGCCAAGATTACTCTTAGCTTTCAAATTCCCAATGGAGTATTTCGAAAATCCAATAGCACAGAACCCAGTACAAATAATCACAAAACGGACACAATACCATAGCATAATCAATTACACAAATGAGCACAAAGCAAACTCAAAACGATGGCATAATCAAATTTTCAAAAGCAAAGATGTGGCAGCTGCCGTAAACTTTGCGGTCAAATTTCAAAATTGAATGTTTTGAAAACGGAAGCCACCCAAAATACGTTTTCGACGAGACAAATCCGCCCAAAACAGACATAAAACGATAGCATAATCAAATTTTCAAAGTTCGAAAGTGTTGCGCTCAAGTTAGCGAATCCATAAATTATGTACTTTGGACATTCGCTGAGTGTATAGATTTAAGGCCAAAGTCATAATGACAAGGTTTGTATCGTTAAGTAACTTGTAATTGTTAGGATTTCATTCAAGAAATACCTCAAATGTAGTTATTGTAGGTACTGCTATTTCAAGTAATTGTAAGAATTAGAAACTACCTTCGAGACTGCATTGTTTCAGTAATTGTTAAGAGGAGATGCTCCAAATAGAATTTGAGGATTATGATTAATAATAAGACTAATAAGTCAATTATAACTATACCTACATATATGTATGTTTTGTTTTAATTATATAAAATATTATAAAGCGTTAAAACACTTTTAAGCATTTAAAATTATTATTATTGTTGCCTGTATTTAATCGATGTTAATTTAAGTTTTAAACAATATATAATCGTATCCAATCTAACTGTTTGAGAATTATGTTTAACTAATGATTAGTATTAAGAAGAGTAACATAACAAAATAAAGCTCATTAAAAATGGTTTCTTTTATGTGCCTATGTTCCTGATACTTTTTCCACTTCTAGGTCAATTATAACACTTTTAATTCAATTGAAGATCAATTTATTTCAGAACCTTTACAATTTATTAGGGTTTCGTTACACAATTTCTTCAGTGGAATAAAATTGACATTTAATTGGTGTCAATTAATAAATAAGTAGCCATGCCTATCAACAAAATTATGTACAGACACAGAAATTCATGATATATAGAATTATGTTTACAATATCGTGGACATATTAAGATATTTTTTAAATGTAACTTTATAATCATAAAAATCCTTATATCACTGAATTTTTTGTGAAGCTCTAACAATTCTATTCAAGGAGTAGAGAAAAACCTGGCAAAAAACCTAGTCAAGCCTGGAAACCTGGAATATTGATTTTTAATCGAATTAAAACTGTTATAATTGACCTAGAAGTGGAAAAAAGTATCAGTAACATAAGATACGAGGAATTGCCGTCCTCATACTTGATTCCAAGAAATTTTAATAACATGTAACACGAAAAAAATTAGTAATGTGTTTAGCGACCCCATAGCTGAGTACATTCCTGTATTACATGTTTAGGCATCGACAAAATGAGATGGTCGATATCTGCTTGTGGCATCTCGTTCCAAGCAACTTGAACTTTGTTGATTAAATGCGTCAAAGTTTGTGGAGGATGGTGCAAAGTGACCAGCCTGCTCCCCATGATATCTCACACATGTTCGATGGGGTTCAAATCCGGGGTACGGGGTGGCCACGGCAAAACATTCATGCCTGCTTTTTAGAGAAAGTCTATAGTTCGATGAGCAATACGGGGACGTGCATTTTCTTGCTGAAACAAGTCGTGTGGACGCAGCAATAGCTTCTCAAACCATTATTCCAACACGCCTATGTACAGGGTGACCAAATTTCGACGTTTGGCATACCAAATATTATTATTTTAAATGCCATTCAAAGTGTTAGTAAAGGATGCAATCTATGTGTTGCCAATAATGGAGGCCAATTTGAGTATTTGCCTTAAAACTTTAATTGATTATTGTTTTTATTATACACCGTGTCCAAAGTTATCGGTGCACTATTGCTATCTTAGTTATTTCTGTACCAGCAAGTATGTACATCCAAGGATTCAGATGCAACATGCACTGTCTGCGGCGAAAGTTTTGACGAAAACTGGATCCAGTGCAGAATTTGTAGAGATTGGTCACATGAAGTTTGCGCGGGCATTGACGATTCGATTGCGATGTTTGTAAATTAAATAAAACGTAGGTATGAACTGCCAGAAAATAATTTAGTTACTGCTTTACTTGCGCTTAACCAGAATATACCTATTTTTGCTGAAAATACTCACTGTTTTTATTTAAAAACTTGTGTTGTTTGGTGCGGCCCATAATACACGACATATTTCAATTTCCTTAAAATATCACCATAAATATAAATTGTCATATTTATTTTATTTCAGTAAGAATTCTATTTTTAATTTTGGCCCTTTAAAGAAAACTATAATAGTTAATATAACATTTCAAGCAGTTTTATCTCATTCCCACGAAAAATAAAAATTTCCTGATACTTTTTCCTTAAGTGGCCCATTCTACCCGCCGTTCCCTTACCCTATAAAAACATCGAAATTTGGTCACCTTGTACACGCCTTTCAACAGCAAACCCAATATCGCAAGACAACTTGAAGAGACAGAGTGTAGTTTTAGGAAGGGCAGAAGAGCACAAGATAATTCATATTCAAACAACTGCTAGAAGAATAATAATATACTTGTGGCTTTTATAGACATAGAGAAGGCTTTCGACTGTATACCACGGGATCTATGTGTTTTGGGAAAAGCTTAATAAGAGAGATAGATTAAAAAATGAAGAAATCGATTTTAGACGGTGTCGAGAAATAGAAATTGAAATGATTTGGGCATATGAAGCGTATGGAAGAAGAAATAACAAAAGCAATGTGCTTGACAAGATCATGGTACAAACGAAAGTGAGGCAGGCAAACATGGAACAAAACAGTACAAGAAAGAATGGTAACAAACAAAAAAAAATATATAGAAAGAAGTAAAACAACCAGTATGAAGCGTTATTAGAACTTATTAGATTAGAAGAACAGTAAGTAAACGGTGTGTTTCATACTTATCATAGCTTCCAATTGGCACCATTGCTTCATCAATAGGAATAAAAAAGAAATGAGTGTAACAATCACAATTGTTAGCTATCATGATAGGCGTTCTATATGCAGTTCCGATATGACCAAAATTCTAATATGACAATCGAAACCATGGCATAGATATTGTAAAGAACCAATTGTTTTGGAATTTTTACTTACTCATAAGGAACCAGTTGGTGAAGAAAGTGGAAGAAGAAGGTGACCGACACGAACATCAATACAGCTTCCCCAAGGGGATGTCCACTGCTATGTGACAGTAGATGGGTTGTTCTTGATGCCATCAATGGCATACCTTCAATTCAGCCTGCCACAGTCTGTTCATTAATCAAGTCCGCACGAGGCAAATCTCCCAATACTTGATATTTATTGCGATTCTACCTGCAAAATAGAAGAATCCCGATCCACCGACAGGTGATTCCCCAGGGCTCGATTCTGAAACCATCACTGTGAAACGTCCTGTACGATAGCATTCTGAGCCGAGAAATTATTGTTGTTCCCAAAACGGTTGCATTCTCTGACGATGAAGCGCTGGTCGTGGCTGCCTCTAACAAAACATTGTGGGTGGATAATGTCGATAAGAGCCTGAAGCTAAACAGCGAATGGATGGCCGATCATAAACTAACCCTGGCGCCGGAGAAAACCTAAATAATAATTTTAAAGTAGAAAGCAAGAGAGACCATGTGAATTTCACTCTAAGCGACACGAGAGTAGATCTCTGCACACGCCACGTTTAGAGACTACGCTAAATGCTTCGGGAAAGATGAGAATTGGTGCAGATCCTTGATATGCTCAACATCATCATGAATAGGAAAGAGCAGGAGGAGCGAGAAAGACAAAGAATGGTCAGGATGACTCAAGTGACTCAGGTGAATCACTTTTTCCAAGTAAATCTTTATTATTGACTATATGCGAGAGGACTGGAGGAAATTGTAATTGTATATTACATCAGAAATTATTAATATAATTGGGTTGGCATATGCGCATGTGCATAATAGGTTTAAACGTTACAACCAACAACATTGCTTATTTCATTTTTTGGCACGTACCAAATATACAGTATCTTACCTCGTAGCAGTAGCAGATAATTGCGAATCCGAAGTAGTCATGTTTCGAAAGTTTTGTGCCACTATGTTCAACCTTGCCAGTACTTTTTTGTAAGTAGACATCTTTAATATTATTACTTTTTGTAGTACATATTTAGTAGTCACTAGTTAGTGGATTCTAAGTATATATATATATATATATAACATAACATTTTGTTTTTGTTGTCAATTGTGAAATATTTTTTAATGTTTTTGGCAAAGTTGAACTTTGGCATCGTTTTGGCTTTTCAAGTTTCATGATTGGACGTGTTTTGTTCAAGCCTCATAGCGCCCATGTATTTTTTGCAGCAAGGTTTACCGTTGCTTGTCTTGGTTTTTGACCAACATGCTAGTGAGATATGTATAAGTCTGACTATAGCCAAGTACGTTCAGGAAATCATCCTAGTATTCCCAACAAATTTAGAAAAATAGCCAGCAATTTGTCTTTAGTGGAGAAGTCCATCTGTGTCTCCTCCAATGTCGGTAGAGATAATTTTCTTTTTTTTTCTGAATACATGGAAGAAGTAGATTTCATTAATATAAGTGACAAAGGAAATTTTTAGTCGAGGGAGCACATATGATGATATCGAGATACATAGAAATATATTTGGACAGAAAAATACTTCTAATTATATCGGATGACGCACAATAATAATAATAATAATAAATAACAAGATAGTTATTTTAATCTAGCGATTAGAGATTAACTTTAAGCTGCTGAGTCATTAGGAGGATAGAAATTTTTAGAATCTGTTTGAAATTCGTTAAAGAAGTCTAATATCAATTCTACTCTGTCTTAATATTCTGTCGCATCCATCCTTGATCAGGCTTGCCCTAGAGCTTGGATGTTCTCTTATTATTTTTCTCGTTTCCCATTGCTTCTAAAGGATTTAAATCTTTGGTGGCGGTTTTGTCAAAATATGTTTAGTTGATATGTTGTCTTAGCTTTAGTTTCTCTTGCGCGTTACCTCATAATTTAAGACTTAGCAAGTCAGGCAATATTGTAATGGAGAATAGCGTATATGCTTTAAAGGAGAATTACGAAATTGCAACAATGGAGAATACACATACTCCCTTCTTCTGCTGTCTTTCATCAAGTTCTTATTTATACTTACTCCCTTTTCTGCAAGGCCGTTGAATCTGGGAGGGGAATCTGAAGCGGTTTTTGTGATAACTTTGAAATTCCATTGGTTTTCAAATTCTTTGAGTTTTAAGCAATCAAATGGTACCTACGTTATAACATAAGGAGACTCAAATTAGCAAAAAATGGTCTTTAATGTATGAATTGCTGATTCCGCTGATTTATCTTTTAATCTTAAGAACACTAACCAATCGAAGACCGCTAAATAGCTGACGTTTGTATAAGTAATTATGTCCACTTACAGTTTTCCCACGGTCTCTGAGGTACTGGATACGGTAATAATTTTTCTTTGTGGCCAGTTGAAAATATTACGTGCTCCCATTTTTGTCTTTTCTATACCTACATGGCCTTCATGAAGGAGACTTATCATCTCAGCGTTCTTCCCAATACAGTAAAAGTCGATTATAACAACGACCAAGGGACCGACAATTTTCGTCGTTATATGACGACGTCGTTATATACATTTTGTTCTAATATATAATAAGGTAAATAGACAAGTTTCTGAATGCATTTTATTATAAATGAAGATAATTGTAATTGTAAAAATTTGTAACCACAAAATGTGGTCGGGCGTCTGCGGTCCAAATCTAGGTTGTCGACGGCATGATTAGACGGACAACCGCACGTTTGCAAAATCCGACCGCAAATTTCTTGACCGCAACTGCATAAAAGGCAGCACTTGCTTATACATAAATAATTTTCGAGCGTTTTATGCCGTTCGACTGCAAACTGCACAACCGCACGTGCATAAAAGAGGCCTAATAGCGACGACGTTGTACACGACTCAATGACACGACTACGGTAGACATTGTCATAGATAGAAATTCAACCAATTCTCTACAGGTCGGTCGTTATAAGCAACTTGTTGTTATAAGCGACGTCGTTATAAATGACTTCCACGGTACCTACTATTCTTAAATCGTTGCTATGTTCAGTTTCGTTTGAACTAATAGTTATACTAATTTCGTCGAAATAAATTCGTACACCCTCAATATCACCAAATATTAAGTATCTTTCTTGGATATAACTCTCTGTATACATTCTGTCTAATTTCTTCCCAACAATTTCCGATTGCTTGCGACATTGCTTCTGAATTTTGGAGATTTCCAGACATTCTCAATGGGCTTCATGTTGAAATTGTTTACCGATCAAGGTAATA
>SMLS01059246.1:0-34060 GCA_004785975.1 Popillia japonica
CCGTAGTTCTGTCGTTCCGCTAGAGGTATGGCTTGAAGTACTCCCAAAGCATCGCCACGTAGCGTCAGTGATAGGTTACCTGCTTTGGTGGGCATTTATCATGGCAGCTGTTTCAAAAAGCGTCATATGTTCTGCTAGCGGTGTTTTGCCGTCGAAAGTTGGTAATTTACTTTGTCCCTGAGCTATTGGGGTCGCTTGGATTACTTCTTGTTTAATCACTTCCGGTGGTTCCGGCTGGGACAAGTTGTTAATATCCGCCAAATTTGCTTGCGCCAATTTTGCTTCCATTCGCTGAATACGCTCTTCCAGCTCTTTTGATCGTTCTTCTGTTTTTATAGAATTTTCTTCTACCCTCTGCTCTAGGCTTCTAGAGTTTTCTTCTAGCCTCATTTCTAGGCTCCTCGAATTTTCTTCTATTGTTCTAGAATTTTCTTCTAACCTCTGTTCTAGACTTCTAGAATTCTCTTCTAGCCTCATTTCTAGGCTTCTCGAATTTTCTTCTAACCTCTGTTCTAGGCTTCTAGAATTCTCTTCTAGCCTCATTTCTAGGCTTTTCGAATTTTCTTCGATTGTTCTAGAATTTTCTTCTAACCTCTCGAGGCTCCTAGAATTTTCTTCTAATTTCTTTTCTAGGCTTCTAGAATTTTCTTCTAACATTTCCTTTAGTTCGGTAATACCACCATCCACCTCGAAAACGTGCTTCTCTGGATCCTCACCGTTTGCTTCCATCACTTTTCGAAGCCGTTCTAAAAGATCTTTCTTCTTTCCATTAGTATCTTCATCTCTTTCCTCAAGTTCTCTCTTGAGATCTATGACTTTCAGATCTTTCAGTCTCATTGCCATTTTTATTTATTTTATTACAAAAAAAAATTATCGCCAAACCCCACACCTGACACCAATTGTTACGTTTTAGGGTTTTTAAATAATCTTCAGGCGATAATATTTTCACATAAGTATTTATTTAAACTAATTTAACACTTAAGAATTACTTGGTAACGTAGAACACTAATTAAACTATTTATTTCAACTAACACAAATTTACATGCACGTTTCGTATTTATATTCACAGCGTCCGTTCTAATTACGCGCTAGTTCAAGACTGTCCCGCATACGAGATTGTCACCCTTATATACATAAAATATAACTTCTAGAATTCTCTACACTAAACTAGACTGTTCTAGAACGCCCTCTCTAGAATGTCTCCAGAAAACACGCGAACCATCCATATATCATAATTACAGTGCACTGCATAATCCATTTTAAACGGCTTTGTCGCTAGATGGCGCCATTCGTAACAATATATACGTTAAAAACGTTAGATTAAATATAGAAGTGAACATTATTGTAAAAAAAAACATTATTGTTTAGATATTGTTTTTAGGGATTAGAGAAGCATTTAGCGCACATTCTAATACTATGCTCATTACAGATATTATTTTTACTAATTTAACTAATACATATCATTGTTCTTTTACGATCAATATTTGCGGGACATACTGAGCATCTTTTTCTATTATTTGTTGTACTTGTGTGAGAGGCTGACGCTCTGCATATGTGGTATCACTAGTTCCTTCGCTAAATCTTTCAAAAACATTCTGCTTTTGTGGGTTACTCGTATATATGTATAGTTTAAATGTTCCTTCGTAAAGACTATATATGCATTGAGTGCTGCAACATCATTGATGTTGAAGAAAGATGTCATGGGCCATCGTTTAGTTTGCTTCTTGCACGTCTATGTCGACACCATTTGATCCATGATGTCAACACCGCCCTTTGTTTTGTTATAATGAGAGATGATTTCAGGCTTCCTCTTAGCGTCGTGGTGTATGGTGCTTAGTAAAATCACGCATTTGTTCTTTTATTGTGTGGTTGAATTTTATTTTTTGCTGGAGATTCCAAACTCCAATTCAGACCACTTGGAGCAATGTAACCACTCGTTGAAGGCCTACCAATATCATCAACATCGTCCTCTGAATTATCGTCGCTATGATCAGAACTGGATCCAGAATACTCGTCATAATTCAATTCGAAATTTGTTTGTTCTGTGTCATCATTTTTTGCTTCTGACACATCACTTTTTTTAGAAGGCAGATCATCACATTCAGCTGCCCACTTCGACAGTGTTTCTTCATAGTCGGAGTCACCAAATCTCACGTTTTTCACATACAATTTTGAGGCAATTATCATATGTATCTCACAAGTTCACTCAATCCAATTTCTATTCCAACTGAATAAAAATCAGTTGCACCTATTTTTAAACATCCAGCAGTAATGCAGGTTTTAACTTGCACAGACACGCGCAGCAGTGCCTGGCAAATTATAACAACTCTCAAGCTGTAATAAACAAGTTGTAACTTGTTCTATAGTAACTAGTAGTACACGGGCTTCGATTTATATAAACACGGGAGTGCCAATGGAAACAATTTTTTTCTTCAATTTATAATTACACTTGAATGTTTCTGAATTAAGTGTGTGTTGAATAAAGACGTGTTTAGAGCATGTCTAAATGCTCAATTCGATTGAAAGTATTTTAAGAAAATTATGAGTAACTAAAGTCTCGCCGGGCCTAAGAGGCCCGGTTTATGCATGCTAGGGTTAAGGCTTGTTTGTACTTATCAGATTTCAAAGAATTCATTCATATTTGCCTTTTACTATTGCATTAATGTCATTGGCATATCCTATACAGTGTACACCAAAAACTGTCAGCCTGTTACAGTTCAGGCCCCATATCAAAGGCGAACAAACGCCCGCCGCCTTGAGGTGTTCCACGGGTGGTTCTAATTTTAATAGTCCGTTTTTATAACACTGTACACTATTGTTAACAAAAACAAATTTAGTATTTTTCTAGCCAGTTTTAAAACTAATGTATAACAAAGAAACGAGTAAGCTGCGTGAGGTTAAGTTACTTTAATCAATATGGCTTTTAAAATGCGCCCATAAGGTTATGTACCTCACCTACAAAATTTCACACTTTGACAATAAGAATGCTTCTTGCTCGTTTTATACTGTTTGTGTAATGTGCTCACATTTTGCTACTATTACTCATTGGGAATTTAAAAATTTTGTGTCGTAAGGGAACATGTTTCCTATATTGCCATCTAAACGTTCATATTTTAAATAACCAATTTTGCTACTACTGTTGTATTGTGAACGTTTTCATCGTAATCTAAAAGCATGAGGTACTAAACTTTGACTGTGTATTCGCCGAAATCATGAAGGTTAGTAACGAAATAAATATCAGCGGAAACTGCTGGAGAAATTAAAGAAGAAGGATATTGCATAAGATAGACACGAGAAAGTTGCACTAACCATGATGTTGGTAAGTCATGCCATATCTGACAGTCAAAGAGACAATGGTCGCGTTCATCAGACTGAGCTGCTAAGTAGCAGCTATCTTCTTCGCTACATCTACAACAGTTACGAGCGTCATCTAGTCTGATGAACGCTATGCTACGCTACCTATCGAACGTACCGAAAGACCGCTCGAAAAATGGCGACCGCTACATATAATTTTCTCGGAAACGTTCGATGTTCTCAGTCTGATGAACGGGACCATTGGGCGCGTTCATCAGACTGAGCTGCTAGGTAGCAGCTCCCGATTTTTCTGATGAACGGTAACGCTCCGTGCTACTACGTCATCGCTACATCGAACGTTTTGGACAAAATTATATGTAGCAGTCCCCATTTTTTCCGAGCGGTACACTCGATAGGTAGCAATAACACTAGTTGCGGTAGCGGGAGCGTTATGCAGCATAGCGTCCATCAGACTAGATGACGCTCGTAACTGTTGTAGATGTAGCGAAGGGATAGCTGCTACCTAGCAGCTCTGTCTAATGAACGCGACCATTCTCTACTAATTCTCGAAAATGAAAAGGCTATTGAACATATTAGCATGTTAAGATTTTACGTAATAGACACAACCACCAAAGACTGGTGGTAATTCCATTTCTCGTTATTTAACAAAAATGAGAAGTGATGTATTAATTAATTATAGACAGTTTGAATCGATAGTCCACAACGAAAATGTGATGTCAGTTTGAACTGGTTCTAGATTTTTTAGATTTCTGTGTTGGTAATTCTACGTTTCTTCCTTTAAGCAAGAAAGATATTTGTTCCATGTTCATTATATCTACATGTCTCTGTGGATCACTTTGAAATTTGAGATATCCTGTAATATCTAGTTTACATTTTTTCCTGTTTTTGAAAGAGGTACGAATAAAATAGACGTTTATGGACATATTTAGGAAATTGAATATCGTAATAAATGAAACGTTAATGATCCTTGTCCTGATACTTTCTTGCTAAATAAAAAAGGCTAATTTATAAACCATTGCAGAAAAATATGTCAACGCTATTACAATAAATATGTATATACGAACATATTACAGCCAATTTAAAGAAAAATTAGCAATTTGATGAACAATGCCAATTCTTGTAAAATGTTTTACCAATGTAGAAAAAAAGTAGTCGTTTTCAGGAACCAGAAATATAATCTTGTGTCAGGGTAGGTGTTTCTAACGCTTCTAAGAGCTTACTAGATTTCTTAATAAGAAATCGCATCAAGAGGATCTTACACTAAATCTAACATCTGACAATATTGTATCTACCTTATGAGGACAGCAGGAGGAAGCACCCTCGTAAAAACTTGTGGAATTCTAAGCCATAGTATTAAGTTATTACACAACAGCTTACACTAAGTTTAATTTACAAGATAGTAGGCATTTGGATTAAAAATAGATAATGTAGTGTCTGGCAAAACAGGAATTTAATACTGATTTTCATTGATAATATCGCAAATCACTTGGTCTGGTTATAATTCACTAAGCGTGATTATATGATTTAAGTATACAAAATTATTCATTATTTTAATGTATCACAAAATTTCTTATTCCAGTACTTAACCATAACTGAATGCATTCGCAAATAATGTTGCGTGACGGAAAATATTGTTTTCTGGCGCCGGTGGCAGGAATCTTCCTCCGAATCGAATCGATACATTTGGCGTGACATATCAATCCTCAAACATGATTATCTTGGATTTTTTTTAGACGAATTAAACAGTTTTAATTATGCTCGCAGACTAAATATGAATAATAAAACGCATCTGCTACCAATGATTCTACTTTTCTCTGCCGAGGTGGGACTCTAAGTCCCTAAACCCCTTTGTCTCTATGAAGGGCTCCTCTAGCCCTGAATATTGGTATTTGAAAAAGGGTAAAAACCCGCTAAGTATGCTCAGCACTCGTCTTACCCCAACTCTTGGTGGCGGTCTGTCTGGATCTAAATCGGTGAGGTGTGAAATCAGTGGGTTCGCGGATGCCACTGCCCTCTCCCGCGTAGCGACGGCCAGCGTTATCACATAATCCTTGATGGTGGGTACTCCGAGGTCTGCATGTAGTTGGCTGTTCCTCAGGAACCACGGGGCGCTTGTTATAATTCGAAGCATTCTATTTTGGAGTACTTCCAGCTTCTTCATGTGGGATTTGGCCAAGCCGGACCAAGTCAGCGATCCATACGTGGCTATCGGACGCAGGAATGATGTGTATATTAGTAGCTTTATTTTTAACGAAAGAGAGCTCCTGCTGCAGAACAGTGGCATAAAAGTTGATCTGGCCGCGGAAAATCTTACCACTGTGTTCTGAATGTGCTGGCAGAATGTAAGTCGTCCATCCAGCGTAACGGCGAGATATAGTCCAGACCTGCTCCAGGGGAATCTAAATTCGCCCATAAAGATGTTGGTCGAGTGTGGCTTCAGCTTTCTGGTAAAGTGAATGGCTACGCATTTTTCCTCATTCAACCTCAATCTCCAACGAGAACACCAGTCTCCGATCTCGTCAACCTGAGTCTGCAACTTTCGACATAGCAGATCCCCACACCTCGACGACGAATACACCGCCGTGTCATCGGCATAAATGGCGAAGCTAACTTGTGGGGTTCTAGGAAGATCATGCATAAAAATAAGGAAAAGGGTCGGGCCCGGAAGGGACCCCTGGGGAACACCAGCCGCTATTGATTTTGGGGCGGAAATCGCCTCATCGTACCTGACTGAGATACAACGGTCAGTCAGATAACTAAGAATGCCCCTCACGATCGGCGGATTCATGCCCGCCGAAACCATCTTATGGACCAACTCATGGTGCCAAACCGTATCAAACGCTCGCTCGAAATCGAGAAAAACCGCTCCCATAGTCTCACGCGTTTCGATGGAATTGCAAATGGCTTCGGTCACCCTGAACAGCTGGAAATCCGTGGAATGACCCTCATGGAAGCCGAATTGTTCATCTTGTAAGATGTTAAGCACAAAAAGTTCTTCTTTCAGTCTGTTCAGGATGACCGCCTCAACGACCTTGGAAAGACATGCGATGAGAGCTATAGGGCGGTAGTTCTGCGGGAATGTGGTGTCCTTCTCTCGTTTCGGGATGGCGTATGGGCGTACTTCCAGAACTTCAGGAAGTATTCGAGTCTGAGAACAGAATTTGTGATGAGCAGCAAGGAGTTGAACAACGAACCCGGCAGCGGAGAGAGCACATGGTACGTTAGATTATCCGGCCCAGGGGCCTTACCCTTCTTTCTTGATTTAATAAACTGCTTCAGTTCGCCCCTGGTGGAAAGGGGTATGTCCTTCCCCTCCAGCGTGGGGAGGCTTGACAAGGTATATTTCAAATATATGTACCTATATCTAGACGAAGCGTATGTAACCGAAATTATAGCAGGCAGCGTTATTGGTAAATTTGTTGAATGTGGAATCTAAAGGAATCTACCTTCTGAGAAGAATGATACTGCAGGATATAGCCATCGTAAGTGTCAAAACTATAAAACAAACAAAGCAGAATACTAGAATAAATTCACTTGCTATCTCGCGAATCTTATAAGTTTGTACACAGATTTACAGACGACGATAAGCTTAAAAAAATCGAGATTTTAGATACAAATCATAATCTTGGAGTGTGATGTAATTACCATTTTCTTCCATATTCAAAAACGTGCCAAAAAATGCTTTAACAAATGCATGCACAACAATTGTGTGCCTTCCATAGTGGAGACAAAATTATCATTTTATAACTCAAGATGCTCTTTGATTTTGTCGGAAACATTTTGAAGTAACATCCTGTTTGTTAGTTGGCTTAAAAACCACTTGTTAATTGTAGACTAGAAAAAAATCAGTAGGGGGGCAATATCAGAGAGACAACGGCAGTAAATGCCTTTTAGCCGTATATCTTCCGAAAGAGTATAGTCAGCGGCTTTGATTATACAAAATAACTAATAAGTACTGAGATTTCGAAAAATTGTACTGAATCTGGGAAACAAATCCTTTTTATCATGAAATGAAGTTCAATGTTCAAATTTAGCACTAATATCTAATGATGTTTTCAATACACAATTTTAGTTCTTCGCTGTTGCAATTGTCAAAATTTTTATAAAAATAAATATCTCCAGAACCGCATACTCCAAGTTCATCAAATAAATATCATTTACAAGCAAATTTTATGTTAAGTTCGAGATTTGCATAAAATATAGGTCAATCTATTTAAGACAATGTTTGTGGCAGTGCGGTAAAATTTGAACACATAACGCGTATAATAGGAACCACTTTTTAAAGATGCAGAAAAGTATCTTGTACGCTGGAAGAAAAATGGCAGCTATATCTTCGCTAGTCTACCCATAAAAAACCAAATACACATTAAAGATGGGACTTACCACCATAATTTTGAGCAGTTTGCAATTTCAATCCATTAAGAAGTTGTACGCAATAAATTCAATGCGATACATCTAATGTATATCTAAAAGGACGGTGATACCTTCTAGCGGGAAAACTACAGAGTCGTTAAGTAACTACATACTTGCATATAATGAGATAATAGAGAAGCTAGCTAATTCTACCCAGTTGTTTATTCGTTGCATTTTACTCATTTCCGTAAGCTTCGCTACCATAATATCAGAAGTGTTTATTGGTTTTAGAGATTGTATTCCGAACATTTAAAAGATCGATAAACATTTAAAAATTTTATCGGCTTCATTCGTTTGGGTTAAGAGAAGAAGTTAAGAGTTAATAAAAGAAATCTCGTGTAAATTATCTTCATAGTACTAAGTAAGGCAATAAAAATTTAAACTGGTAAGATATACCTACCCTTATAGATACTTCACTCGGCCTGTACGTCACATCGTAATTCTCGACGACAAAAGAATCTTCTTTAATATAAATTCCTACCCTTCCGACACAGGTCACATTCTCCAAAACGATGCTGCGAATACAACGGTTCTTAAATTACTGTCATGAATTCAAAAGGGGTGAAGTTTGAACAGAATACAGAGACACATCATTCATTGTGTAAAAAATGTATCACTTACTTGATTTTTCCTACCTGAGAGATTGGCAGGATCTTCTGTAATGATTTATTGGTAACTTCGTACTCTCCCTCAATCTGCAGCTGCCCTGGAGCTAGCGTCACATTTATGGTCAACATTGTTAGATCTACGGTGAAGTTGTTCACCTTAAAGTCGGGAGTCCGTGTTAACTTCAAGTTCCTCAATTCTCTGTACGTAAAAAAATACGAAGAAAATGTAACAGCGATCAGTTTAATAGGATTAAAACGAAATGAAGTTAAGTGTTGAAAAGAAACGCGTACATAGACTGAAATTTCCATTGTGAAATAATGCTGTTGACATTTTCTTTCTTCCGATATTCAATTAAACGTTAGATGTTAAACGTAATGGAAGTTTTTCAAATTACTTTAAAATGGCGTTGAACTGTCAGTAGGGTATTGCTTTCAATTTGTGTTAAATTTCTGTTTTCAATTACAATTGAATTCAAAGTTAGACTCCTTACATTGTACAAAGTCGGCAATTAATTAGAGACGTAAAAATTACTGAGACTGAACACTTTACTCGCTATTGTTTTTAGAACTGAGATGATTCGTAATGAAAATTCTTGTTCGTCTGAGCAATTCTCTACGTTGTAATTAGATCTTTCTTGTCAATGAAATTTTTATCAGAACTATGTACAGATGGTTCTACCTTATATGTATTCATATTCATTTTGACGAAACAAACGCATTATAAATACATATATGTATTGTACACAGTACAAAAACTGACGCGGAGTAAAGATATGCCTCCAAGTATGTATTCTGATTTAGCACAACATATCGTTCTACTAACAATTTTGATTTTTTTAGTGGCCGCTAATCACAGGTTTTACTGTAATTTCGAATAATGATTCTAATTTGCAAAAGACACAAAAGAAAATAGTCTTCCACAAGAAAAAATTGTATACAGCACAATTTCTAAACTAGCATTATCTTACTGTTAAAACCTTCGGATTATAGCATTAGCATTTTCGAGGGACCTGAAAGGTTTTACGCAAAATACAACCAGCAAAAAGAAGATATTTAAAAAATGGGAAAGTAAATGCGTCTCAAACCACGGTGCATCAAATTTTGAAAAGTAATTTACCTAATCTACATTACATTCTACGCGAGCGAAGGTAGAATTAGATTTTTCTTGCCAAGGTAGCGGTTGTGAGAGTTTTCAATGTAAAGAAGCTTATTACATCACGAATGCATTACATACAGGCAACAAATAAGGTATGTCTAATTGTATTTGCTTCTCTATGGCATTTTATTTAAAGCGATTTTAATGTTAGAAATGTAAGCCTCTTAAAAGAAATAATAATTCAGAAGAAATCTCATAATTTATGTCTATTATCTGTAATAATACCTATGTACATCGCAATAAATTCCATTTTGGTTCTCATTATATCCATTTGGACTCTTTAGTGTCGCGTAGCTGAATTTCTTTATCAATGACTATATGTAAACGCATATATGCATCAACGTACCAATCACAGTGTAAACCTACCTAATCAATTTTGGAAATACATATTTTACACCATAATCGCAACAAAAATAAATAACATCTTTTTTTCTTAACAAGTTAACTGAAAATCAACTAAACAATTTTTAAGAAAATTGGGCAACGATGACATTAAACAATAAACCGAATACAAAACGAATGTTTCCTTAATTATTACGGTGGCAGGTTTCAATCAAATACAACTAAAATCAGCTAAACACGTAGATTCGGGCTTATACAGTGTCAGTTAGAATATAATTTAATTGCACATTTAAGACTATTCCAATAAATTTTCTACTCCTATTATGTTTTTTTACTCTGACTGAACTGATTTGAGTTATATTTATCAAGTAGACGACTATCTTCTCGTGCAGGTTTTTAGTTATTGCTTAAGCAATTTTCATGGGATTTTCTTCCTCCGGTCGCAGGTTTTCCTTTCTGTACTTCTGAATAGTTAATACTCTAATAATTGCTCCGCTACGTGATCAAACACCGCAGACCTTTCCTTAGAATATCATTGGTTATACATTCTACATACAAGAAGGCGATTCTTTTTTTTCTTTTGATATTCCGCCAAAGTAAAAAATTGTCTATACATGTTTTTCCTTCAAACGGTTTATTCTAAGAACAGGTAAGTATCAAATTTGAAGTAACATCAAAATAGATTACAAAAACATTTTCACATTCAATTTTGTAAGAAATGGCGAATATAGAAAAGCTGGTTGATTTCAGACCTGTAATATTGTAATAGATTATCGATTACGTACTTGTTTACCTTACAAACATCCTGGAAAATAATGAACAGCAACTGGAAGTTTGTGTGAAACAACTAAAGCAAGAAATCCTTCCAAAGACAGGTTAGTTAGGTCTGACCTATTTTTGCAATACTTTTCCTTTTTTAGCACTATTTTTGGCCCACCGCACATGATCCAAAGACACAAACTTACTGCTTTTAATTTGACAAAAAGTACTTAGAGACAAATTTGGAGCGTCATATCGCTCTTGGAATTCAAAATTGTATCTGCCACGTCACTTTCCAAAACATGTCTTTTAACTATTACGATTTTAAAAGAAATTAACCTTACTATATGGTAAAGTTTTATTTACTCATTATCAATTGTCATCTACAAAATTCGCATTCAGTTATTAATTACTACAAAAATTATAGCGTATTACTGTTGTGGATAGTGTTATCTTGAAAGTCTTCTTGTTTTTTTCTGTAAAAGTCAAAAAGACCGACAAGAACCAGGTTCTGACTATATCCAGATCTGCGCATACGACATGATGTTGACATGTATTATCAAATTATGAATGTTATTTTTATATGCAGCTTTTCCGCGATAAATCTTTTGCGTGTGGCATATAATCACAATTGGTTTAATGAGTTTGGCTAGAAACCAGAGCTACCCTTATGGTAGTAGACGAATTACCGAAACTTCGGCTTATCAACAACTCCAGTAATTATCCATAATCAACCATCTCTCGTCATGAGTTACTGACTATGTTCGTATATAAGTATCCTGAAACATAATAATTTTTAATGGTAGCTGCTTTAGCGTTCTTTAATCTCTATACCAGCGAAGTAACTATCCGGTTTTTTTTTTCTTTGATGGATGTAACTACAGTGGCTTGCTAATTGTATTTTTGCTGTGTAAAATGCATTTGCATAGTTTTGTTAAAACACTTTAAGATGCAGACGGTCTCTCAAATGGAGTACAAATCTTGCGAAAGGAGTCGCAAGTAGTACCGACAAGATTCAAACCCAGGATAGTAAGCACTACCCAATCTATTGCCAATTGTTATTATTCCTGCGTCTATTGATGTGCAAATCGTTGTGCAAAACCTCGTTCTTTTCTATAATTGTTATTACGGTGAAATACTTTTGTATCGGTATTTCGCGGAATAAGTTTGTTAGAATAAGAAAACGATGTTATCTTTAGATTACTGCTACATATAATAGGAGAGAAAGAATACTACCTAATTTCTTAAAACATACTATGAGAATAAGACGAAAGAAAAACAAAAGCGAAATTGATTTTAGGCAAGAAAAATACTAAAATAAAACAGAGGAGAGCGACTTCACCGTCGCCCTAGTTTACTATAATAACCTTGAATCCGTATATGAATTTCGATTTGTTTTTCGTCTACATCAAACCGAGAAACTGAAATTGTTTGGACGAGTGTCGACGTTACCAAGGAATGTGAAACTTATGTAAATACATCGAATTCAATTTTAGATACGACACGTGTTTAGACGTATTGTAGCGTAATATGTTTAATAATAATTACGGTGCAGGAAAAGAAAACACAAGGATACTATTATTATCGTTATAATCAGTGATGTGGTGGGTGCAGAAAGCATATATCCTAAACATTTTATAATTTTATAAATATTAGGACCTCACAGGTTGATGGTATTTCTTTATTTTGATCTTAAAAAAAACTTGGAAAACATCTTTTCGCGTGGCGATTAAAAACAAATAGATTATTCATTTTTAATCGAAGTGAAACTAGTAGATAAATATAATATGTATATTTGTGGATAAAAGCATTCCTGGCCTTTAAAATTTAATGCTTCTTAAAATTATTGACGTATGTGTATCCATCACTAGCGTTACTTACAATTAGTACATTCAATTAGTAATATCAATGACCCGTTTCAGTTCAATTTCGAATGTATTTGGTCAAGGAAAATTTAAAATTTAACCAAACTTTTATGCTGAAAGTTGTGACTAGACTCGAACATGATAAAACGGTTTGTGCTGGTTCTTTCCCTTATACATCTATTTCTATTCTATTGTTATTTCTAATGATTAAGGGTTCTAAAAGTGGTATAAGAGTGTTCACTCCTGTTTCTAAAGTAAATTTAATGGTTGGAGATTTACTGTTAAGTTCGGTTAAAGATGCATTAATATCACACTTTCCTGTATGAAAAATGGCGCAAGCATCATCAACATTATGTCCCTAATGCATACCCTCAGAAAATACTTTTTAGGAATTTTCCTTCATTGGAATGTTAGAATTGCTCATGAATAACTCAATAAAAGATGATAGTGAGTTACCCATCAATTTAAAAACAATTTTGGGACATGAGTTCTGTTAGTTTTAGGTACTTAAAGATTTATCATCGTTATCGATACTATTGATTTTTAAAAACTTGTTTAAGTATGTCCAGGTGCTTGGAACAGATATACTGGGGAAGAGTGAACACACTTAACAAGAATTTGTTCATCGTCTAGTCTAGTTCTAGTATTTACTAACTCTAATGAGTCCTTAACCTTTATGTGACTGGGAAAAATAACACCTTCTAGTGACGACGTAGGTACCCGGGTACCTAACTTTGTATATACCTTGTAGCTATACATGCTGGGTGTTTCACAAAAATTTCCAAAGATTGCAACATGTTTATTTATTATCTGATTTTAATGATCTACATATGTATGAAACTGAGGGTTTCGTAAAGACTACATACAGCAATAGGAATTATCTGTTTTCCAGATATAATTCACAAGAAACTTGTTTTTTTTTTCAAACTGCACTACCTATGTATTTTTTTATTTTTATGGAAGAACATTTTCTAACGATTCGAATAATGTCATAAAAACCCTTCAGTAAGGAAAAATGCAAGAAAAAGAAGTTTTTGCAAATTTCTATATGACAAAACGAACAGTAGGTCATGAATTAGCGTAGGCAATTAACCAATCACAGCGTCTTCTTTCATCATAAAAAATGCAGACAATAAAATAAACATTCCTTGTTGTTTAGATCAAACAAAATAATCAAATAAAAAAATCGAAACACTATCCTATAAACACTGCTCGAATTGGGCACCATTTTTGTACAATGCATAATCTGCATCTTCTTGCTACAGAAACAGCTGCATTTAATTATAAAATATTACAATAAAACAAAAGACGGCGTCGAAACAATGAATAAAATGTTATCTGAATATACAGTAAAGCTTAGAACAAATCGTTGGCCTCTAGCATTTTTTCACAATATGATCGGTCTTGCCGCACTGAGTGCATATATAATTTACACAGAGCACAATCCTAGGCTTACAACAACCGACCGAAGACGGAGATTTTTGAAATATCTTGCAAATGAGTTATGCATGTCTTCTGTACTAATTCGAAACAGTATTCCAAGAGTTTTGGGCAATCATTTTAGACGCACATCTATAGAATTTATTCTAAGACGCCAAACTACACAACTACTTGATACAACAGTCAGAAATCGATCATTTCAAGATACTTCTGAGCGGATTTTGGAAGTTGGAAAATGTTATGTTTGCCGGGAATTGAATCACAGAGAAAGAAAAACGCGAAAAGCATGAAACTTTTGTTCAAAACCAGTTTGTAATGAGCATTCTGTTACTACGGTAGTTTGCTATACCTGTAATTAACAGGCAGTTAATCTTATTATTTGTTTTTGTTCTTTTTATACATCTTCTTTATAACATATATAAACAAAAAGATATAAAAATGCTACTTTTTGTTCTTTTACCTCCATCCCTATGTAATTATAAATGGAGGTACCCGGGTACCTACACCGTCATTAGAGGTTGTAATAATTTCGGATACCATTTTCTCATTAAAAATTAAATCTAAATGAGAAAATGTATATAATAGCATGTAATATAAAACTACTTTAGAGATGTCACAGAATTTCGAAGCTCAGCAAATTCAAACACAAAAGATATTAACATTTAAATCTGAAAAAGGTACCCGGGTACCTATCCAGTCACATAAAGGTTAATCGGATTTCCTGTTTAACAGCTGCATTCTTGTATATTTCCACTAATCACGGTGATATGCGGTAAATCGGCGAGTTAATGCCTGATACAATAGGTTTAACCATTTTAACTGATTTATGTATTTTTAGTAAAGAATACATTTTTGAGACAACAGGATTTGAAACAGTTAGTTTCCATTTGAAACCTGAACCAACTAATTTTGGAGAAAGGTTGGTTACTGCTTTCTCTTGTGAAACCATTTTTGGGTAAACGTTGAGAAGAAGAACCTTCCTCTATCATAGTACTGACTCTATCAAAGTAATCACATTTGTCCAAAATCACTATTCTGTTACCTTTATCCGCTCTTATATAAAAATGGACCTTTTTCGCAAAGTTTTTCTTTATTAAGTTTTAAATTGGTGGTTATGATATTGCTGCAAGGTTTTCTGAAAAACTGTTTCGTGGTATTGTAAAAATTTTTGATGGTTGGTTCAATGCTTGCAACAATTTTCTCACAAAATAATTATATGTAAATATAGTTTTAACTTTGCACATTAAGGAATGTTGTAATCGTTTCCGGCTATTTTAATAAAGTTTAGCTTACCACTCAATTTCGCGATCTTCTTACACTTGCTGTGGACTGTGGTATTATAAAATATTTCCTGTACTTAGTACGTATGTAAGTCCATATATACAGGGTGTTTTGACATAAAAGTAAAGACTATGAAAAATGGAAAGATATTATTTTATTAAATTTAAATCCAAAATATTTTGCGCAAATTCCTTCCCTGACGTGAGGAAAAAATGACAAAGATATTTATAAAATATTCGTCGCGCTACTGTGTTTTAACAAATATATTTGCGCAGAGCAGGTGTAGCGATGGGCGATATTTAACATGTGTGCGACGCACAATCAGAGTCAGTCTGTTTCGAATGTTGAAAGTATGTAGATGTTGCAGACATGGAAATAACAATTCTTTAATAAAGAAGAAAATACGACTATGATCACAAAAAATGCAACTAAGAAACTATCTTTATTTCACAACAATGGTTTTACTTTTACTACACTTAAATGATCTTCAATCGTTTTTTAAAGTAATTCCGTAGATTGGATATTTTTAAAATAAAAGTTCCTTTATTAATTAGTCTCCAATAGTATTTTCATACGTATCACGTTGTTAAAGCTATTAAAAAAAAACTGACACATCAGCGTTATTTCGTAGTTTTTATAACATCGACAGCTGTTTTTGCGATGTCTTGCGTTACATCGATCGAGCTAAACATATTATCGATTCATAGACGGCACATATTACAATTTATAAGGGAGATTTTAATTTTGGCATTCGCGTCGTAATTAAACAGAAATTTTTTGGATTTATATTCCACATAATTGTATCTTACCATTCTTAATATTTTTTACTTTTATTTCAAATACACCCTGTATGTGTAGAACTCTTTTCCTCTCTATACCAATTTAACAAAACAATGTAATAATAAGTATGACGTTAAAATATTTTTCATTAGCTACCTAAATTTAACATACAGAAGCTTCAATGTGGTTTAGGTGTAACTTATAACAGAAAAAAATACGATCAGTAGAAATCGTATATTTTTGCCAAATTCAACTTCGATCCTAGTACATTATGAGTTATTTTTTCAAAGCATTATTTCATAGATATAGTTTAAATTTAGCGTGAGATATAAATCATAACGGTGACCTCTTTAGTGTATATGTATATTCACATGTGGAAACAAAAAATAAATGCGCATTCATGGCTCTACATTGGTACTACATATATCCGAATAATATGAGCAATGTATGTACATAATCTATTGTCCTCACAGGATTTATTTTACGGGTGTTATAGAAATTAATATTTTAGAAAATATAATAATTTCTTCCTAGTATGTACTTACAAAAGAGAAATCTTAAATTTAAAATTGTGTAAATAAAATATTAAAAACAGCTTAGTTTTTCATGCTATGCATTAAACTGAACCTGAAGAATCTTAAAAAAATGTATACTTTGAAACTATCACACCTACACCATATACAGTGGTGAACTTTGCCCACAACTCAACCATACGCCGGGTAATAATAGCGTGATCGGTAGATTACGTTTATAACGTTTTGTTGTTAAATCTACCTATCTACCTAGAACCTATTTCATAGCAAAAAATTGACAATAACAGATTCATCGAACGCGAAGAGTGCATAAAAAAATATGTAAAAGTTCAATCGTGACACTGACACATGTTGCGTTTCAATATTCTTCTTTCAACTGTCTAGGAAGCAAGAGCTTGAACTGAGAAACAAATCATCAATAACCCGTTTTCTCTAGAAATTGCCCAAGATATATCAAAATATAAAAACCCGATGTTCATCCCGGAATTTCCTGCAACACCAGGGATCTATGTATATTGTTTGTTAGTCTAAACTCTTATATTGGAAAATTTCGGAGAAACAGAAAATCGAGAAAGAATGTAGTTGTTTCGTAAGAGTGGAATCTTTATAGCATTTGTAGTAATATTATATACTTTAGAGATATAAAAGTTACGCATATATGTGTACAAGTGCCATATTTTTCAAATTGAAATTTGAATTTTCGATTTAGAAGACAAAAGCTTTATTTTACCATGAATTTGGTTAATCTATTGGCTTTTATTAATTTCTTCGTAGGGAGTTCATTGCCCACTGAAAAATCCGGATTTATTTTAATGAGTGATTTAGTAATGAGTTCAAATGCACTGCGTTCCAATGTATGAAGTAACTGCAATGTCTTAGACATCTCTCTTGATTTATGTGGTGTTCTGTAGTGGACGATCTACCTCCACGTAGACCACACTGTTGTCGAGTTATGATGACATAACAATTTCATCAAACAGTAAATTTGAGAGCTTTGTCTCTTAAAGAAAACAATTTATAGCTTAAGCTTTAAGGAGATGTGATCCAAAAGGGATAGCATGTTTAATGAAGGGTAATGATTTTTACTTCTATCTGTATCTGTGATCTCGTCAATCCTATTATGTATAAATTACTCGTATAGTGATTCTATGCACAAAATACTCTAAAATGAATTTGTTATGTATTTGCGGAAACACATGTTTCCCTCTCATAGGGAAAGAGGTATTAACGGTAAAACTGAGATTAAAAATATAATACAAATAAGAGTAGCACAAGCTTGGTACTCAAAATTCTCAAATTTACATCTGCATTATATCAGTTTAGATATAGTGACCGATATATGTACATACGTAGAGACAAAAGTTTCTGGTTTACCAAGTATTTGTTGCTGTTTCTCCAAGTAGATAGTACTCAAGTTGTGTAAGTTTTCAAGCAAATATTGGACATTGGTAATATATTCAGACAAATATAAACTTGCAAAGTTATCTGGGCAAATAAGGCTGGTAAATCTATAGGAAGAAACCTTTCGCTTTCCATTAAGCGAACTTGCACTTCAAGAAAGATGGAATAGCAAAACGTAATGAAAACTGGCGAGGTCGCTTGTTATAGATGTATCTGAAATGCTATAGGCAAAAGTATACACTAACGCAAATCGTTGGCTATTGGAGAGGAATAATATTCGTGGTAGACTTTTCATAATCACAGGCAACAAATTTGACTAGACACTAGAGGTTAAGATAGAAGCGGTCATTGTTTGGAGTAACAGTAACACAGTAACTTTGATGAACTACTGAGAATGGAACTGCCAAAGCAGTGATGATGAGCACTGCGACACTGATTGAATTTGCGGACAATACTGCCATAGTCATTTCTGCTAGTGATAAAACTACGTTGATGTAACCCGCAGATACAAACTTGATACAGATATCTAACTGACGCCTGACAAAAAGGAGGCGGGCCTTCTTAGTAAAAGAAAAGAAAGATCGCCCCAGTGAGTTTCAATGTCCTCCAAATGACCGTTACACCAGAAAACTCCGTAAAATATCTGGAAATATGGCTAAAATGGAAATCAAATATCGGAATACATTTAAACGTACAAGACGGTTGAAAAGGGATAGTCCCAGTATCTTAAATACGACCGTACTTGTGAGGCTGCTTAGAGTGCAAAGGTTTATCGCTGTCCGAATATGTAGTGATCATCAAACCATCTCGCGAGAGGCTGTAACCGTCTTCGCAAGAACTCCACATATAGATCTCTTGATTAGAGAGGCAAGGAAGCTATAGCAACTATTCTAAGACAATGGCAAGCAAAGTGGACGATCGATAGATACGGTTGGTGGATTAACCAATTAATTTTACATATACAGCCCTGGATTAACCAACCATATGGTGACGTCAATTACATAACGCGAGGCCTGGGAAGTCTCTATAGTCTCTAATATGTCCCAGTTGATGCACTGTGAGTGAAGAGTACATGAGATGACTGACTCATAATAGCAGTCATAACGCGGATCAGCACATATGCTGTAATCTGAACGTCAATAGAAGCAAAGTAAAAGAAGGAACATCTCATAAATCAAAGCCGGCACTAAAGAAATACAAACGCGTGGTATGGAAGATAATCAGATTTTCTTGCGCCAAGTGTTATTATTAAAAAAAAACTTTAGAGTGATATTCGTATTCGTATACATATTTTGAACGAATGCGGAACATTTTCGACGGAGTATTTTGATAAAAATAACAATTTGAATATATTATTATTATCGTGTTAAATCATGGAACAAGAGATCAATATCTCGTCTAACAATTTCTTTGCTTGCAAATTACTCACATGCCCATACACATACACTTGTGCAACTTTATGCACTACCGTTAAATTCTTTATAAAGCATTGGGATTGATACTAAGGACTCGATACAGTCTCATCTAAGTATGCAATATCTGCAACCTGCGATGGATATCAGACTGCGTAGAGGCATCGTAAATATTGCCCATACCAGAAGCAAAATTTGTTAACTGAAGGAAACATTACTTTATTCAATCAAGCAGGTCTTAATTCATTTGTCTATAAGAAATTCTTAAATTAGTTCATTGGACTAGTTATAGCAATCAATTGGCAAATACCCAAGATCGATTTGTGCGATTTCCGGGTTATTGTGTAGAAAGTTGATCATTTGATATTAAACTATATTGAACACTTTAAAATATCTTCTACATTCATATCTAATAAAGAGTATAGCATTCCATTTCTATTAATCGAGCTAGTAACACTTTCTTCTTTAATCGTAGGGGGAATCAACCGAAAAATATTTTCTTTTAAACGAATGATTTAGATTTTTATCGACTGGAATGAAAATTAATGGCATACATGAATTTAAAGCTTTTCTAAAAAAGAATTAACTTCGCTCAGGTTTGAATGTATAATATATAGACAACAGATAAACGCTCGAAAATTAATTATGTCTCCTGATAACAATAGTAATAGTAGTTAACAAGCAAGTCGGCTTCGATGTTTGCGGAATCTGTGATATGTGTATTAACATACTTGCATTATCTGTGGTATTATTTATACAGGGTGCGTATAAAGTATTGCACCAAATAGTGTTATGTAGAAATGGTTTGACATTTGAATTTGACGTATGTTTCATTTGTTTTAAGAGACTGATGTTTGTCTGATACAGCCAGCTTGAATTTTTAAAATTGCAATCTATGTTGAATTTAGTGTCACTTGACAGATCATTTATTAAGAAACACCATACGGTATATCATAAGCTTATTTGTTCCAAAAATAACAAATAAAATCGAAAAATAAAACAAATACATACACACATACAAAAAGCGAGTTACTTTCTTGGTTTCTATGGAATCAAGCGTATTTATATCATTTGTCAAGATTTATGCGTTGGCAATACTTTCTTTTATGAGTCAAGAGTGTTAAGAGAAATCAATTTGCCCGAGATTGAACGCATTGATTCGGTGATCGTAGAAGGACCCATTCAGAAGTTTGTCATGTATATAGCGAAAGTCATCCAAACAGAGCTCCAATCAACAGATCTACAGTATCGCGTTCAATTCAACGACTTTATAATGAACCAAAAACTGTAAAAAATCGTCTTACTCTTGGTAGACCAAAAACAGCTACAGCTGATTATGTAGGTATGTTTCATTACAAGTTTTGCTGGATGTTAGTGAAACATCATAAACCTTGCAGCAGATTATGATCTGTCTGCAGGATCAATTAGAGAAATATTAAAACAAGTCAAATATCATCCGTACAAACTACATATACTTTATAGAAGAAATTTTTTTTTAGAAGTGAATGTCGGCACAAAAAAAAGATTGCGTGTAGCATACCTAGGTATGCTCTGTATATCTCCAAAGTTTCAATTTTTTTTGAATTTCCGGGTTCGGAATCTTCCCTTGTAAGTAACTCGAGTTTCAAGTATTTTATACATTCCTTTACAGCAGTTTCTTCACTATTTGTAATTGTCTTGTTTTTTATTCTATTTGTTATTTTGGAAGATATACCGTAATGTGTTTCTAAATAAATTTCCTGCCAAATGACACTAAATTCAACATAGGTTACCATCTAAAAAATTCAAGTTGACTGTCTCAGGCAAACACTAGTCTCTTAAAAGAAATGAAACACACATCAAATCGTGGGTATTTACCTATGATTTAATCTTATCAAATCTCAAACCGTTTCTACAGAATGCCATTTGATGCAAAACTTTATAGGCACCCTGTATAACTAGAATGTGTATACTAAAATATACGTTTAATAAAATCAGTGTTTAGTCAGGTGTTCATAGGTAGTATCAATGAGCGAATATTTGCAACACTACTAGTACCTAAAGGTTGTAAAGATATTAATATTTTTTGTAAATCTAATTATTGTGGGTAATAAATAGATCTACGTAACGTTATACCTACATACCTAGTATGTAGGTATAAGACGTTTACATTACTTACTTTTTGCAACTAACTAAATTAATCTTAGCTTTTTTGTAAATAGCATTTTTTATATATTTTGTTGACTATACGTTGTTTAAGAAGAGTCGAGGAAGGACTTTATTTAGATCAATTTAATCAACGTAAATGTTTACAGTGGGTAGACCGAATTTAAATTTCCATAATTACTCTATTAACGTCGACGAGGTGGTATTAAAGGAAATTTAACGATTACCACGTTGTGCGATTAATTTAATTGTACTAACGTTTAATAATAAACATTAATTTTACTATTATTTCTTAGTTTTACGAGTACTATAAAGTAAGATAAGTTATTTCGTGTTTATTTTACAAATTTGAAATTCTCTTTCAAATATCTTTAAATAATTTTTATATTTACGTAATTACTCACAAGATATTATTGTCTATAGTAGCCAGTACATCATCTAGGGGATGCTTTGTTCCACCGCTCATAATCTGGATGTGTAAGCCTTCATTTATGAATGCCTGGAATACATAAAACCGATTCAAAATCAGATACTTTGAGCGCGAAATTAATGAACATATGTGATTCAAGACGTCCCCACCACTTTTGCAATTCCCATATATTACTTCAAATATAAACATGACCCAGGCCAATGGCGTTTATATTTTATTACAGAACGTGTGACGTCTCTATACACATATGTTGTATGTATATGTGAAATGAATATAAATTGAAAATATGAGATATACTCACCCGTCTTAAATTTTCCTCAAAATTCGGTGTTATTTGTTCCAAAACTTCCAACAAGTCTTTGGGTATATCTGGGAGCATATTTGATAATTCAGATTAGTTTAATTTTTATTTTTAGAACAACAGTATTTATAAAACACAACCTACACAACGTTTACATGTAAACGTAATGTATTTAATGTAAACAAACTGATGTTAATTTAAAATACTTCCACGGTGTCAAGTTGAGTATGTATACAATTACACGTTGAACCACGTGTCTTACTTAGTAGTCTTATCTTTTCTACATTGATAGGTTAAGTCACTGATAACTGATATTTACGTTTATACGTTTCTTTAATAACATTTTTGTAGAAATTAACAACGCGCCATTGTTGGTACATAGTGATGCAGTAGAAGTAAAGAATCAAGTAACAAATGTAGAATCGGTTTTATTCGGGTATTTAGAGAAAGTACATCGTGTAGAAAGTTACAAACGGTTGCGATAAAGCTTTAAAACGACCGATAAAAACATCAACAACTGCATTCCTCTACGTCTTTTAGCGGCTCTTGTAATCTGAATGGAGTATAGTGTGGACAATACGGTAATCGTTCTCGTAGCGTTCAAATTGTGTTGGCCAAAATTGAGGTTAAGCGACTCTATTTTGTTAATTGTACTTATTGTTATAGACGTTTAGTCATCGGTTTAAGTGGGAAGGTCATTGTGATATCACATATTTTCGCCAGCTAGTATGCTACCCGTATGTGCTCATATGTAGTTGCATCTATTTACAGTTGCGCTCAAAATAATAGGCCATACTCATATTTATTTCACAATTTATTAATGTAAGGCTTATAGCTTTACTTTCCGAAATGTCAATAGTTAGACAGAAGTTATCATCTTTATTTTAGACGTATTAAGAAAATTAAATATTGCGTCAAGTTCATATTTCATGCAATGAATACATCTGCAAAATGTGTATCTGAAGTTCTTAGATTAGGGACAAATTTGAATAAACCATGATTTACTATATCAATAATTTAATAATTAAAACGTTTAGCATTATTGTTATTTTTTACATGGAAATCGAAAATTGCTATTCTATTGATTGCAGCTGTATATCTGTTCGTCCATACGCACAAAATTGACATCTGGAGTGTTTACGAGAGCTACTTATGATAGATTGCGGAAGGCCAATTGACTAAGAAAAGGCCAATACACTTTTCTGCTTGAATTATGCATATTTATTTTTAGAAGACGGTTTCACTATTTTTTAGTGGGCGGAAAGATCGTGGAATTAATTAGAAATAGAGAATATGATTTGAAAAGTACCTACCATAAAAATAATGACGTACATTTTACATATTCATATAAGTAAAATATTATTACCTACTAATGCAAATAGATTAGAGATAATTTTGCTCCCCCCAAAAATTTACACATAGGTACCAAAATTTCAAAATTTATTTACTTATGAGATTTATCTATCTGCTGTGCTTTACATTTTGCCTGATTATATGTATATTGAAAAAAAGATAATATGTATAAGGGCATAGTCCCATTGAATCTATAGCTGTCGATAGTCATCAATAAACATTGAATCATCAATCAAGTGAAATCTTGTAATACAATGAGTCTCACAAGAATTACTGCCGTACGGTATAATTTAAAATTTAGTCTAGAAGTCGGTATAATTAATCTGTTCTAATTCTAATCGTTTGAGCTGCAGAATTAAAAATGATCGAATCAGCTGCATCTGATTCTGAAGTTGATACTGCTTTAATTTATTATTGGTGTAAGAAGAAACATAAAGCACGTACAATGTGGGTACGCCAAATATTTCTGCTCAGAGAACGACTAGGAATATCATCATCTAGTTCTTCAAGTTTTAGACGATATGGAAAAGTTTTACAGCTACTATGGAATGAATAATAAAAGTTATAACCGTATTAATTTCACAGGAGAAGCCATTCTTTTTTATTGGATATACAAATTACCGGAAATTCTTTTGAGGAACGATTAACTGTAACACAAAGGTAGTAATTGTGTAATATATACCGCAAACTTCTCCAAATTTACTGCAACCGAAGAATCTTACCAGTTCTTATCATTTAGATGTAGGATTAGTCGCAACAGAATAAGCATAATAGTTAATGAAAAATATTGCATAAAATTGTCAATGATAGCATAGCAAGACACAGAGTTAGAGTTTCTAAACAAGTTCTAATTGTCTTGGGACCATTGATGGCAAACATGTTCGCATGCGAAAACCTTTCAATGCCGGATTTTTGTACTACAACTGCAAACTATCTATCATTCAATTGTCTTACTAGCTGTTGTTGATGTAAATTATAAATTCATCTTGATAGATGTTGACCGTTATGTAAAAAGTGATGGTGGAATTTTGAAGCATTCTGTATGTAGAAAATTACTTTACCAAAACAAATTAGTTTTGCCTGAAAACAAAGTTAGTTTTTGTAGGCGACGACGACGAGGCATTTTGTTTGTCAAATGACCTAATGAAACCTTAATCACATTTAATTTCCAATTATTTTCGTCTGGCATCTACTAAATTATCCGAAACAACCATGAGAATTAGAAGCTGCTTTCATTTAGTTCCATGTTTGTCGATACTTGTCGATCTATCTCTGAGACTACGGTCTTATGTTGGTTCTGTTATATGCTAATTTCCACAGCATGCTACATGTGTGGACTAATAAATATGCAGAGTGTGTGGTACTGATTCGATTTTGACGGTCCTGGAGCGTTAATTCGATAACAACCATTCTGTGAAACTATCAAGCCATGCTCCAATATTATTGAAATCAGGTCAGTATCAGTGGCGGCTCTTTAATGAGAGCAAGTGAGCAATTGCATCCCCTGGTATTTTGAAACAAAACAAACCAAGCGGCGACTAACTGTGAAAGTATTTATTTATTACGCAGGTATTTATAGTTATTGAACAGGAACGTGGCCGCCAATTTGTCAAGAAATGATAAGTCGGTAACGGCAGATACCGATATTCTAACTGGAGAAATTTATTATATGCAAATCGCGCTAGATGTCGCAATATGGTAAGGCGCGTGTAACAATCTACATGCACCTAAATGAGCAAAGCGCAACCGTTGCTCCGTTAAGCCATTAATATTACATTGAAGGTGAAGAGAATTGTATTTTGTTCTACTTCCATATAGTAAAATACATAGCGTGTGAGCAAGATCTGCAGTCTGCTATCCACTGTTGTAAGATGAATTTCGTCTCTGCATTACAGAATAACGCGTTTTCGCGGTTAACATATGATGAAAAAATCGCAATAAAAAATCTTAAACGGCCGATGCCTCAATTATGTTTAGAAAACAAACAATCTGTTAAAGGTAAAGAGGTTATAAGAAAATTCAAAATGGATATTTATCAGCAAAATGACTGGATTTGTGGGCGGGGAAATTAAAAATACTTTGTTTTGGTTTCCGTGTCTTTTGTTTGGTGGTGAATCGTCTTGGTCAAAGGACGGAATAAGAGACCGAATTCATCTTAGTGCTAAAAAAAATATATTTAGTCTAAGAATATTAGGAAAAAAATAACATTCAGAATGTTTTTAATTCGTCATATAGAAAAGCAATTCAACAACACAATGAACAGGTAACAAAAAATAGTCATGTGTTAAATTTAATAATAAATAGCATTAGATGTGTTTCTGTATTATACTTTTTAAATTTGAAATTATGCACTCCCTATGTGAAGCACCGCGAGCCGCCACTGGTCAGTACAGGTTAAATGTTATGGGCAATTAAGGTAGAACTTTTGTAGTTGTAGCGCATACATACAACATTATTCAACAGTCACATACTGGAGAGATAAGAGACTAGAAGCAAAACTACTGCAGATTTTATTTATCATATAAGGGCAGTCCTATTAGGACGTCTTATTAGAAACCACCGATTTTATTAGTATTTCAGCTTAAATTAATACAAATTATGAACATAATTTTAATTTTTTTTAAATTCTTGTTCAAAATTAACGCACCACTTACATTTTCAGATTTATTTTTATTATTTAAGAAGATATTGGCAAAATAAAAGCGTACTGTTGGAAAGGTCAAGTACTTATTTGTATATTATTTACGTAATTTAACCAAGTTAAAAGGTTAAGTACTTTGTTCACGTTATTTTTTCAGTTTGATAAGTGTATTGTTTAAAGGTGCTGTTTGAGTGTTGGTTGTTTTTTTGAGTGGATTAGTTCGCTAGATAAAAATTTAATGATTTAGTTAGCAAAAAAGATGGATCGAGCACGTCATTTAAGTAATGATGAATGTCTTAAAGTTTCAACTAGAAGAGGAAAAACTATGCGTTATATGGTCAAATTATAAGGTGTTCATTATTCAATAATTAGTCGAATTTAAGTTCGAAGATTTAGGGAAACCGGAACACACCATAGAAGACCTGGCCAGGACAGGAAAAGGACTGCTTGCCAAATTGATGAGCGCTTTCTCCAACAACAGGTATTACGAAACAGAAAATGTACAAATAAAGAGCTAAGTAATCAACTCGAAGCTGTCAGAAATGAAGAAGAGAGAGAATGTCTGCTTTAACCGTCAGAAGAAGGTTAAACGAAGCCGGATTGGTTAGTAGAAGGCCTGTTACTGCACCACTACTTATTGCGGATCACAGATCACGTAGATTAAGATTCGATAGAAATCATGTACAGACTACCGATAACTGGAAGAGTGGTTTGTTCACAGATGAAACTAGAGTGAGCCTAGCATTGCCAGATGGCCGTGATGGAGTATGGCGGAGACCTGGAGAAAGATCTGTTCAAGGACACCATTTGGTGGTGGCTCGAAAATGTTTTGGGTGGGTGGAATATGTTTCAATACATGCACAGAATTGGTTTCTATATGTCCGCAGTCTATGAATGCAGAATTCTATCTCGAAAACATTATTCAAGACCACCGCCAGCCGTTTGCGCCATTTATAAGAGATACCTTTATTTTCATGGAAGTTAATACAAGCCCTCACATTGCAAGGACTGTGTTGGATTACTTAAAAGAAGTCAACATTCAAATCTTCGAGTGTCCACCGCGCGGCTTAAATCTGATACAGCATCTTTGGGCTGTTGTAAACAGACCAGTTCGACGTCATATACCTACCCCTAACCCTACATGAGTTGGAGCATGTAGGGTTTCTAAGGGTTATTCTAAGAGCATAAGAATGGGAAAACATTCCCCAAGAAACCATCCAGAACTTAACAAAAAGCTTACCCCGACGACCACAACCGGTTATAAAAGCTCGAGGAGGTGTTAGAAAGTATTAGTCTTTATTTTTTTTGTTAGTTTGGACACTTTCTTAGTTTGCAAAGATAAGGAGATTTTTATAATTTTCAAGTTCTTGTACGTGATCGCCAAATGTTTTGTATTGCTTCAAGCTTTATTTAGAAATAAATGTTTTGCGCTTCATTATGTTTGTGTATATTTTCCTAGTGCATATTTTCCTAACGTTAAATTTAAATAATAATAATAATAGGTCCCATAATAAAGAGGTATTGAATTTTGAACAGGAGTTTATAAATGGTGGAAATAAATTAATTTATAGTTATGTATTATTGTTAGTTACTAGCAAAATACATTACACACAATTCGATATTTTTATATCGCAATCACTTTCACAGACACATCGCTGTGAAAGGCACATATTTTAGAAATATTGATTCATCATCCCGGAGCGTACGTCTACGAATAGAGCACTTTTCCCATCGCAGAGTTGTTCAGATCTTTTTACATACATAGAATTGAATTGCGCCCGTGGTCTTTCTGTTAGAGTAATTTGAATGCCTTGCTGCTACTGAATTTTTTTCATAACGTATGGTGTGATATACAGGGTGTGGCAGAAAGGATTTTACATTTTAATTTTCCTATAAACTTTTATTTATATTCAGATTAACAAACGCAACTGAACATTCTTAAAGGAAATTTATGATTTAAAAATAGAGTGCCGTAAATGCCCTCCTGTTCTTCAATGCATTCCTCTAATCGACTAACAAAATTATCTATGATACTCCTAAGCATATGTGGGGAAATTGCGCGAATTTCAGTTGTAATGTTCCTTTTCAACTCTTCTAAATTCCGGGGCTTGTTACAAAGGAAAAAATCTGGCACGGTTAAGTCGGGTGACTTAGGTCGCCAACTTATGGCCCCTCTGATTGAAATTAATCGCTCTGGAAAAAAAACCGATTCAAGATCCCCGTATTGTTTCTTGTCGTGTAACAAGTTGCGCCATCCTGTTGGAACGAAACTCCCTATCTTGAATTTGTGGAAGAAAAAAATTTCGTAATATTTCACCATAATGTTCCGAATTAACTGTTACGGTGGTGCCATTTTCTTCAAAGAAGTATGGGACCGATTATTCTTGCAGCGGAAATGGCGCACCATACTGTAACTTTAGAAGAATGTAACGGCCGTTCATGAAGTTCTCTAAGGTTTTTATGTGCCCAGAAACGACAGTTTTGTTTATTAACTAAACTGATTAAATAAAAATGGGCCTCGTCCCTCATAAATAATCGGTGTTCAATACCAGGTACGTTGTTTTGCAATTCCAAGAAAGTTCGGCAAAATTCGAGTCATCTAATTCTATCATTCGCCTTTAATTCCTGAACAACAGCAATTTTATACGGATGAAATTTCATACCTCTTAGCATACGTCGAATACTCCGGTCTGAGATATGGAGGGTCAACGCTTGTTTTCTGCTTGATCTTTTAGGGCTCACAATAATTGCCTGTCTAGTTCTTTCTTGGTTATCCGCATTATGCATAGATCGTGGCCGACCGGTTGGTTTTATGTTCCGGATTGAACCTGTGTTTCTCCATTTTTTAACCCATAAATTAATAGTAAGACGCGAAAGACTTTCTCTTACATTAAATTGTCTCCTAAACCTTCTTTGCACGGCAGTAATTGAATTTAATATTAAAAATGGTTCCACACAAAAGGCACGTTGAGGCACTGACCACTGCGTTGTTGACAACTGTCAACCTATGAAACAAAATTTCCAAAGGCTACTCTTTTTATTGAAAAGGAAAACCTTGCTGTAACTTATGCTGTTTCTCTTTAAGCAAACGTTTAAAGTGTAAAATCCTTTCTGCTGCACCCTATATTTATACATACATACATCTGGTCATGAGAAATCTTAAATAAAATATGCTCTCTGACCTGCTCCAGGATGAATTTTATTAGGTGTCCAGGCCGGTATCTTCTATTATATTAAATCGTAATAAGTACGTTAATCTAAGATGTACCTACGGAAAAGCCCGAAAGAAGTTTATTTCTAAAGAATGTATAAATAGATTAGTCCCGTTGAAATAAACCAGTCTGCATAATGTTCTTGCAGATGCAATTACAAAAATAAATAATTCTATTTTGCGTCAGATTTATTTTACATAAAAACAGTCATGCCATCGTTATTTTCTACATGACAACTAATGGAAGTCTCAGCTCATTATTTTATCGTATTACACACACATCATTTTCAGAAAAATTATCTTTTTCTTTGTATTTGCATCAGCAAACTTCAGACAGAGGTGTATGTTCTGTAACAATTAGATACATCTTCTAGTGATTTAATACGTATGTACAATATATAGGTATGCAAGACACAGTCGGTAGTGAAAAAATATTTTTTGTAAATTAAATGTATCCTATTAATCATTAAAGTAGACTAAAAGATATTAGACAGGAAAAAATCAAGATGGAAAGTTGCACGCTAACTTAATGCGTGTCACGTTGTAATGACTTATAGTTAGAACTATTAAAAAATTTAGAGTGCCAGTATTTTGACTAGGTATATGTATTACTCCTATTAATTAGGCTAACGCACGATGTAAAATGAGGGCGATCTATGAATATGATAATATTCCTCTTCGCGTTCGAAGATGTATAACTAACAGAAGATTGTATAAAACATGGCCAAACTGGAATAACCTGCAGACTTCCACTGCAATATGCTTGAAGTACACAAGCTACACAAGTACACAAAATAAATAGCACACGTTTAAGCTTGAAGTATGTTAATGGAGACAAAGGAAGTCGCATAACATCCTCGAGACGTCCACATATTTATTGCTCATAGTGACACTGAATCTGCACCCTTTAGTATTGTTTACCATTACAACTCTGCACGGGACCATTATAATATAAGAAAAACAGCAAGATGGGGTTCCGTATTAACAGCCACAAAAGGCAGACAATTGCTGACTATTCTGCTTGTTCTACTATTTCTATTTGGTGCTAGGAACACTAACTGCTCCCTCTCAATATACGAAACACTTGAGTTAAATATCTCATCGAGAACTGCAGTAGATGATTCAATTCAAGTTGTATAAATCTTAGCCCGCTTCAGACAAATCCAATGTGAATAAAACTAGTAAAGATCTGCAGAAAAACGCTTTCTAAAGAAACATTAGCACTTAAACAAGTGATCATTTATACTGAATATAGGAAAGATTCTATACAATCCTTTCCTTGCTAGGGATCCCATTTCAAACTTATCCTCATTTTCTTATCGTTTAAGATTTTTGGAAAATCCAGAATTTGTCAGTTTAAATTTCTTTCAAGAAGTGGATGATACCGTAAGCACTTCGTCAGGTTACATTGTTAAGATACGAGGGGTCATTTTTATATTCCCGAACAAGACACGAACACAAAAGACTAGAGCAACAACAAAATTTTAATTTTTCTATATAGTTCTCCCACTTTTGAATACAGGTGTAACACTGTTATAATAACATCTTTAATCAAAATCTTTAATAAAAATATTTATTTGGTTTTTCCGCAACGGGTGCTATAAGTTCGTCATTGTTCCTAAATTGTGTTCCCTTTAGTGTCTTTTAGAGATTCGGAAACAAAAAATAGTAAGTGGATGCTAAGTCTCAACTATAAGGGGGATGTTCAATTTCCTCGAAGCCACAATCAGCTACACCAGCTGTTGAAACTCTGGACTTCTGCACTGCTGCATTGTTGTGGAGGAACAAGAAACCTTGCGTCAGTTCTCCTCGTTTCTTCACTTTAATAGCATCTCTAAGGCAAAGAATCAGATTTGCATAATACTCTCCCATATACTACTACCCTTATTCATACAATCAATTAACAAAAATTCCTTGACAGTCCCAAAAAATGGTCGCCACTATTTTTAAACTTCTGGGGAGGGCCGGAGTGCTTAACGTGGCACATGCATCAACTCATGTTTCGATTCAGCGTCATAATGATGAACCCAGGTTTCATTTCCAGTGACAACTCGATTGATAATTAGATCTGACTCATCTCCACAGTGCGCCAAGAATTGTTGAAAGTCTTAACCGGCACACGCTTTTCGAATGGCGAGAGCATTCGCAGCATCCTTGTTGCACTAACCTTTGTCCTCCCAAGGTGGTCGTGTAAACTTCTGAAAACTGTGGTTTTTGAAACTCCTAGTAAAGCTGCTAATTGTCGCTCCTTAAGTCTTGCATTCTCCGGTACCAAACACACCACACGGTTTTTCAACAACATCTGAAGTGATCACGTCAACAAGGCGTGAAGGACGAGAATCATCACCCAGTGATTCTCGAATGTCTAAACAATTTTGTCCACTCGCAAATAGTTGTCTTGGAAGGGCAATCATTCCCATATACAGCCAACATCTCTTCAAGAATAATTTTTGGAGGTTTCCTTGTTTTGTTAGAAATTTTATAACAGCTCGGTAATAAAATGAATAATGTTGCAATTATTTTGTAAAGTAACCAGGGCGATTAAAAAACAACATACCTAACCGAAAATTCCATCGAAATTCAAAACAACTGAGTCGGGAAATATAAAAACGATCGCTCGAACTTTTTAAGACACGTTCGTTGGTGTAATCAGAAATTAACATTTTCTTTTTCATATAGCAGTATACCGAATTTTCAGTTAACTATAGTAGTTTACCGAAAGAGTATTTCAATGCAAACTGAGAAATATTTATTATGTATGACAATATGTATATGTATGCGTATGTATATGACACTAGTAGGCTTTAAAATTAAATAGCAATAACAATTTGAAAGGAAAAAGTATACTACGTAATATTACCAAAGAACAACTTTAATTGTAACTATGCAAGCAATTGGAAGAAGTAATAGAATAAATTGCGGATATTGGAAGTGGCTACGTAAGACTGGACCAAGCAAAATCGCTTCAATTAGCAGGTTACTTACAGTAGGTGAATGCAGATATACATATTTGAAAGATATTTTGCTATCCCAGCAGTTAGGTTACTTTCACTGATGGCTTTCCTTATTTTGTTCAAGATTCGTCTTCAATACCAATCTTAAGATGTTTTCGCACTGAATTTGACAACAACCCAGAGATGATTCCAATTTCATCACCGGAGAGATCGACAGATCTGACTTTCTTTACAAACAGTTTTAATGATACTGCATTCGAATAATGCTGTTCATTATTATACATTTACTGTCATTATTTAAAACACAATATAAAAAAGTAAAATTTTTCATAAACTCTTCTTAATTTTAATCCGACGAAAAAACACTTGTTGCTATTAGTTAAAATAAAAAAGTTAAATCTAATAATTAGTAACGAGTTTTATGTGATAGTCTTTGTTGTTCGAAGATGTGATTATTAAGCTGCTAAAACTTCAACGTAAACATATACATATTATATGTATGTACATACATACATATTACATCATCATATAAATAGAGTTAATTACAAAGAACGTATTCTTAAAAACGCAAACGATTGCCGTGTCTACTGAAATTGTGTGCATATGTATGTAAGTACGTGAATATGTAATGACGATATAAATACATATTCTATAAAAAATGAAACCAAATAATAATAGTTTAAAGAATCTAATAATAAAACATAAGTACATATTTCGTTTATTGTACAACCAGTTGTAGCGAAAACAGTAGAAAGTAGTACCATCCGACGTTCTCTTTGATTTAGAGGCTGATTACAACAAAATAGTTTGTGAAGTACGGAAGAAATTTTTAATGTGCTAGACTCTCTAGTTTTACAGAACGCATGTAAATACTGTAAGATATTCAGTAGGTGGCCAATAAATTAGAAACTCTAGAAAGACTTAGTAATTTAATCCAAGTAAGACAAAGTACCTAATTCTATTATTTTTAAGATTTTATTAAGACACTGTACACTATTATTATGCTCCCACATTACACTAAATTTATGAATATATGAGCTTTCAATCCTTAACTTTTAATACTTCTAGTACTCTAGTACTCGCCGAGGCATACTTTCAATACAACTATTAATATATGTATTTTTATGACCTTTTAACTTATCTTATTATCCAGATAGTTTTTCCACTTTTAGGTCAATGATAACACGCAATTCTAACAAAAGTCAAATTTATTCCAAAACCTTTACAAAATTTATAATCTGGTTTTCGTAACAACTTCTTCAGTGGAATAAAATTGACATTTATTTAGTGTCAAAATATAAATAAATAACTAGCCATGCCTATCAACAAAATTATCTACAGACAAAGAAATTCAGTGATATATAGGATTATGTTTACAATATATTGGACAATTTAAGATATTTTATCATAACACTAATGTTCCTTATCTGGATAATAAGATTAGAACTCTAAAGAAGACTGTGCTCGTCACACATATTAAGAGAGGGAGATGGAATGAGTTTAGAGCATTATAAGGGGAAGTAATTTCTTTTTAGCGGATAAGGTCGTGTAGACGAAATGATCTTGAAACAATATTTAATACATTAACGCTACAGGGGAGGGCCCCCCAAATTAAATTTTCTTTACTTTTCATGTCATTTGAAAGCTTGAGTTTTGCACTGTTTTGCACAACCAAAACGAAGGTCGTATAAAGAACATACATATGAATTTCTCGAGAAAC